>PISW01009505.1:0-59945 GCA_004023785.1 Mungos mungo
AGATGGCTGGGTGGGAACGGCCAGATGGTCAGGAGAGGTCAGCTGGAAAGCCCGATAACAGGGCAGGGAATATTAGTGTTCAAAATTATGGCGGGACCCAATCAAAAGATGTTGAATGTTTAAACCTTAACTTTGACCAATGCTTGCGCTGTGGCTGCAGAACGCCCCAAAATTGTTTGTATCTGCCTCTAAAAAAGGTGTAAATCGCTTGCTCGGGGCTCTCTGTCTCTCTCCGCTCCATCAGAGTGGAGGGTGCAGAGATCCCAGGTTCGACCCTGCAATAAACGACCCTTGCCGCTTGGCTTTGACTCTGGACTCTGGTGGTTCATTTCTGGGGGACTCCCGAGTTCTGGGCATTTCAATACTTTTTAAAAACTTACAATCATCCAGATATTAAATCAGATACTGGAAAGATACTAGAGAATAAAGTAGATAAGGCCCCAATCTCCAAGCTACTGGGAAGACAGGCACACAAATAAATATATATTCATAAATTATGTATGCTAAGTGCTAAGCAGGAAAACTATGTGTTACACCAGACCTATTGGGAGACACAAAAATGTAATGTACATGACAACTAGTATATCTTGAAGGACCCTCCCTAGTAAGGAGGACATGATGTTTACATTTTTTATAGAAAAATATATGAAAACACTTTTCAACTCCAGAATTTTGATTTTTTTTCTAATTGCTCTTTATTGATACTCTTTATTTGGTAAAACATTGTTCTTATACTTTAATTCTTTAGATATGGTTCCTTTCGTTATTTACATTTGTGTATTTATAATATTAATATTCACAAATTTAATTTATATATTCGTATTATAAATCTAAGTCCAAAATTCAGACCCCTGAAAAATCGTTTCAAAGAGTGGTTGTTTTCCTGTGCATGGACCATGCTTTCCTTTTAAAAATAAAAATTTAAAAATTTTTATTGAAAATTGGATACTTGAGGGGCTCCTGGCTGACTCAGTCAAGAAAGGAAGGAATGAAGGGAAGGAGGGAGGGAGGAAGAGAGAGAGAGGAGAAGAAGAGAAGAAGAGAAGAGAAGGGGAGAGGAGAGGAGAGGAGAGGAGAGGAAGAAAAGATTAGATAATATAATGTGTCAACTCTGAAAATCAGATTCCCCCCACCCCTAGCATCCATCGGTATTGCTGTTTTATCGTTGCTGCTGCTGTTTACTTTAGTGACCTTTCTGAAGAGACTATTCTATAAATTCTTTGTTCCCTATAGTGTGCAGCCACTGAATGCTCTGATCAATTAGCTTAATGGTCAGTTAATGATTGGTCAGAGGTTTCCTTAAATGCCTTGAACCAATATGAATTGCAACCTTTCGTGAGCAGCTTTGTGTGTAGGTATTTTGGGGCATGACCTCCACACTCAGGCAGTTTCTAATTCTGACTTAGGCGTCACTTCCTGCTTGCCCAGGGCCTCCAGCGGCCAGAAAGGGGGCCCTCTCGGGTCTTTTTCAGGCATGCACATCTGTAGAGCCTTTTGGAGCCCCAGGAATATATCAGAGCTGTTCAAAGCCTCCTATGGACAGCTCGTTCTCCAGATCTGCCTTTTAAGTTTTGGCCAGACTCCAGTTTGCCCCGACTGGTATCAGAGCTGTGATGTTAAATAATTGCCCCTGGTTGTTTTCAGCCGGAGCCCTGAGAAAGGAGCCTTTCTGAGCAATTCCCCTGGAGGGGTTTTTCCAGGGAGCTGCAAGAGGGGTCAAAAAGTGTTGTGTTCTGGAGCCAGGACTGTTTGAGGAGCCCAAAACACAGTCTGCCACCCCCCCAGACCCCCACCCCTGCCAAGAGCCGATGGCCCTGGACTGCTGGTTTACACAACCACAGGGAGCTAGAGGAAGGGTCATGGGAGCAGAACAGGTAAAAATGCCACAACCCACTGTTCCCACGGAGATCCAGCGGGTTTTCCTGAATAAACATTCCACATATTACTGCAAGATTTTGCTTAATTTCCAGAGTTCTGAAAAAGTTGATTTCGACAAACGATCTCAGTATTTTCATCATTTTTATGGAAGGGAAGATTTACAGAGGGCTTCATTCCATCACTCCGGAGGCCCCAGCCTCTATTAGAATAAATTAGGCGAACGATGATGAAGTTCAAGACTAGGTTCGTGGCCACAGGAGTGGAGATAATCAAGGCGGGAGAAACTGTAAGTAAATATTTAATACAACTTTGTGTTCGCATACAGTGGCCAAGAAGAAGTGAGGGGGCAGAGGTGACGCCGAGCCTATGGTGTTCTTGTCCCTGACCCAACTACAGGGTCACTCAAAGGGGAGGGTGATTTCCAGGCAGGGTGAACTCTGCTTAAAGACTGGTCCCTCTTCCCTGACCCAGGATGAGTGCTCATTGCCTGCAGGGTTCATCACGCCCTTGCATCTTAAGCACATATTTCCTGAGCAATTTCCACACAGTTTTATTGTAGTTTCAGAAGGAAAAGAAAATTACTTTGGCATGATGGCTGAGCCCTAAGTACAATATCATGTAAACCATTCTCTGTGTCCAAGAGAAAGGTCACATGTTGAAGATTAAATTGGAAGCCTGTCCATTGGACAGGGGCTGAGGAAGAATATCAGGCTTCGTGATTATTCCTTATCGTAATTTAACTCAGATTCTGTGCTAAAAGTACTTTAAGGACTTACCTTGTTAAATAAAAGATCGATTGCTACAATATACCTGCACATAACAAAAAGGAATTTCTGCCCATAGTCTCACTGATTGCAAGTGAAATTAGCTGTTTCATGACTGAAAAGGACGTAGAAAAAAGAATCTACCTATTCGTGAGAGTTTAAATTTACATAATTTAAGCCACATCATTTGGAAGCAGCATAATCAACATTATCTGAGAAGAGGTTAGTCATCCTTGATTAATGCTTAAAATGAAGTGGCCGTTTTTTCCTTCAAAATAATCCTCATCAACATCTTTCATTTAACAGGAACATCACAAATTTTCCATCTGAAAGAAATAATCTCCAAATAGAGGAATGTTTGCCTGAATTAGAGTAAGTGCCCTGCAGGGACCCATCCTTGGCACCCTCTGTGTGGGCTTTGAGTTTTATTCAAAAGCCTTGTTATTCAAAAGTTTTGTGTGTGTGTGTGTGTTTGTTTGTTAATATTTATTTATTTTTGAGAGAGAGAAAGAGCAGGGGAGGGGCAGGGAGAGGGAGAGGGAAGGAGGGAGAGAGGGAAAGAGAGAGAAAAAGAGAGAGGGAGGGAGAGAGGGAGAGAGAGAGAGAGAGAGAGAGGGACAGAGGATCTGAAGTGGGCTCTGCTCTGCCAGCACAGTGGGCCCAAAGTGGGGCTCAAACTCACGAACCTGAGCCAAATTCGACGCTCAACCAACTGAGCCACCCAGGTTCCCCTTTATCTGAAGGGGATACATTCCAAGACCTCTAGTGGGTGCCTAAAACCATGGATAGTGCTGAACTCTATATATACTATATTGTGTTTTTTCCTATATATATACACACACCTACCAGAAAGTTTAATTTATTAATTAGGCACAGTATGAAATTAACAACAGTAACTAACAACGAAATAGAAAAATTATAACAATATGCTGTGATGAAAGTTATGTGAAAGTAGTCTCTTTTAAAATATCTTATTGTGGGGCGCCTGGGTGGCTCAGTCGGTTAAGCGTCTGACTTGGGCTCTGGTCATGATCTCCCAGTTCGTGGATTCGAGTCCCGCCACGGGCTCTGGGCTGACAGCTCAGAGCCTGGAGCCTGCTTTGGATTCTGTGCTTCCCTCTCTTTCTGCCCCTCCCCTACTCTCACTCTGTCTCTGTCTCTCTCAAAAATAAAACATGAAAACAATTTAAATAAAATAAAAACAGAAAATATCTTATTGTAAAGTACTCACTTTCTGTGTTGATGTGAGATGATGAAACACCCACCCCGATGAGATGCTGAATGGAGACCGTCGTAAGCGTGGTAAAGTAGAGTTAGGCTACTATCGACCTTCTGCTGATTCGCCAGAAGGCGGCTCATCTACTTCCTTCTAGACAAGCGGTAGGGGGGATATTGAAACTATGGAAAGCAAAACCGTGGATGAGAACCAACTGCTGCAATCACTTAGTATATTCTTGCCACCATTTCTTTAAAAATTTCGCCCACCAGGGGCGCCTGGGTGGCTCAGTTGGTCAAGCATCTGACTCTTGATTTTGACTCTGGTCATGGTCCCAAGGTCATGAGATGAAGCCCCATGTGGGGCCTGCTTGGGATTTTCTCGCTCTCTCTCCCTCTGCCTCTTTGTGTTATAGGTTAACAAACCTGAGTAAAATGAAAAATCATTAACCGGCTGTTTTGGCTTCTGTAAATTGCTTTCTGAATGCATCTCCCTGTTCACTGTTCTGCCTAACTGTGTGGTAGCTGCTGAAACATTTGGGATAAAAGCCTATGTAACTCCCTGTTAAAGTTATCAGGTGTAACTTCTGCCTGCTTGCTAAGCGCAACCCCATCCCTTTTACTAAGACCTGGCAAAGACAGAGTTAACTGATGAGAAGTCGTCCCCATCTCGCGATATCTTAGATGTTTAACTAGATTGGTCATTTTAAAGGGACAAAGAAACTTGAAGGGGTAGGTTCCCACCAAGATGGCGGTTGTGTATTACAATGTAATTGGCTACCATGGAATGCTATAGATTGTTATTGGTTAACTAAATGATGACCTGTTCTGTCCATATAATCTCACTGCCGCCTTTGTTCCCGGCCATTCTCTGCTCCTTAACATCAGGGAGGTCAGGTTTGGCCCAGCCGGAATAAAAGCTTGCCACCTTAAAATAAAATCATGTCTCGCTTCCATGCGGCGTTGGTGGTCTTTTCGTAAGCACCCCGCAACACTCAGCACCCCTGTTTTGCTCACATGTGCTCTCTCTCTCTCTCTCTAAAATAAAAAATAAAAACATTTCTCCCCTAGAAAGGGTAAGGGAAGAGAGGAAGGGATACGGCTAAACTTGATGCTCAAAGTAAATAAAAAGCATTATAAGTTTCAATTCCTTCTTTGTAAAAAAGAAAAGTGACTTGGGGCACCTGGGTGGCTCAGTCGGTTAAGCCTCCGGCTTCGGCTCAGGTCAGATCTCACGTTCGTGGATTCGAGCCCCGCGTCAGGCTCTGTGCTGACAGCTAGCTCAGAGCCTGGAGCCTGCTTCTGGTTCTGTGTCTCCTTCTCTCTCTGCCCCTCCCCCTCTCATGCTCTGTCTCTGTATCAAAAATAAATTAAAAAAGAAAAAGTGACTTGAAGGAAATTGAACACTTAGTAATCTAGATGTTTATTAAATAGTCTTGCTTTCTCCCATATTTTCTCCCATATTTCTCCTCTCAATATAAACAATAAAGACAGTATACAGACATGCAAAAGTTGCCCAGAAGGGATAACTGAAGGTGGGCAACACCGAGCAAGGCCAGTTAGCAAGTTGCAGGAATGCAGAAATGAAAGGCACATCCCTGCCCTCACAGTGTTACATTCGAGTGTGAGGCAGAGAAAAGATCTGTTCACAGCTACGTGACACAGGTAAGCCAGGAAAGGCCCCTTGGAGAAGATAGCACCAAAGCTACCAGGAAGAATCAGGGCAGAGACCCATCAACTGATGAATGGATAAATTAAGGGTGATATGTCCATACAATGGGATGTTACTTGGCAATAAAAAGAAATTAAGTACCAATACCTGCTACAACATAGATGAGCCTTAACAACATTATGCTAAATGAAAGAAGCCAGTCCCAATAGGCCACATATTATGAGTCTGTTTGTATAAAATGGCCAGTATAGAGCGCCTGGGTGGCTCAGTCGGTTAAGCACCTAACTTAGGCTCAAGTCATGATCTTACGGTTCATGCGTTCAAGTCCTGCATAGGGTCAGATTAAGCCCTGCTCTGGGTGCATCTGCTTCTTTCTCTCTTCCTCTCTCTCTCTCTCTCTCTGGCCCTCATGGGATTCTCTCTCCCTCCCTCTCTCCCTGCCCCTCACTCACTTGCACCCTTTCTCTCTCAAAAAAAAGAAAGAAAGAAAAAGAAAAGAAAATCCATATAGACAGCAAATAGACTAGTGTCTCCCAAGGAGTAGGATCAAGGAAGGATGAGGGGAGTGGAGGGCAACTGTTAGCAGACACGGCGGTTCTTTCTGGTGTCAAATGCAATTTATTGACTGCTGGTGTGCCTGGATTTCATTGATGAAAATGTAAAATAGATTGTGGTGCAACACCTACGTAGTTGTCCAGCTTCTGCACAGGTCATGATCTCGGGATTCTCGAGTTCCAGCCCCGTATCGGGCTCTCTGCAGTCAGCACAGAGCCAGCTTCACATCCTCCGTCTCCTCTTTTTCCGCCCCTCCCCCGCACATGCACGCGAACCCTCTCAAAAATTAATAAATAAAAGATTGTGGTGACAACTACACAACTCTGAGAATATACTAAAAGCCAATCAAATGTACTCTAAATGGATAAATTTTATGGCATACGAATTCTATTTCAATAAAACTTTAAAAAATAAGTTTATTATATAAAATATAATAAAAGTAAATTTTTTTAAACGTTTTACATGTTAATTCCTCTAATCAGGTGATGCAAACACATTAAAAATGGCCCAGGGATGCCTGGTGGCTCAGTCAGTTAAGCGTCCAACCTCGGCTCAGGTCGAGATCTCATGGTTCCTGAGTTTGAGCACCACGTTGGGCTCTGTGCTGACAGCTCAGGCCTTGGAGCCTGCTTCGGATTCTGTGTCTCCCTTGCTCTCTCTGCCCCTCCCCCGCTCATCATGCTCTCTCGAAAATTAATAAACGTTAAATTTTTTTAATGGCAAAGCTTTCATCAACTTTTAAAAGGGCCACTTCATAATGGGTAATACTAAAATTTAGCTTTGTCTTGATTCTGCCACTTTTATTTTGCCTCATGCTCTGCCTCTTCACATGACCATCCAGCACAGTTGAAGAAATGTCCTAGCTCCAAATGCTCCCTGGCAGTTGCTACTTGATTATGCTGGGCAATTTAGGTTACTATTTGTTCTCAAAAGACAGTCACACTTTGTCATGCAACTTTTTATATTCAACTTGAGATGCTTTCTCTGTAGGAAAAAAAAAAGAACCTTGTAGTTGTGCTAGGTTATTGATGTGAAGTCATACACCCGATATGAAAATCTGAAGATTATCCCTAATAAGGGTCAAGAGGTTTCTCTGACTATAGAGCCATCAGTGCAACCTCAAAGACTCCCCTAAACATATCCTAGAGGTAAGAAGGTCACTGTGTGAAATTGTATTAATAATAGTTATTAGGCTACCACCATTTGGTACAGTGAAATAATCATTTTAGATAATAATATTTTCAAGTGGTCATTCACCTAGTAAAACACTTTCAGCTCAATGGACAAAATAGTATTTATTATCTGTGACCCTAATTACAACTCTCCAAAAAATTAATAAACCTTCTTTTTCCAGTTCAAAAGAGCTGATAATAATAATAAACATCTAATGCATGTATTAACTTGTCCTTAAGAAGTCTTTTCCATGCCCTGATAAGACAAGATCTAAGGGAGTCTCTATATAAAAATTCATCTTGATGCATCAAACCATCACAAGAGAGACTATTCATAATAATGCAAACACAGGAAAGCAATCCTTTCAGATAATGATGAGAAATGCTTAGCAAATAGTCTCTAGGTAGAAAGTTGAGAACGTTTTCCATGTCAAATAGCAGTGTCCTGTGTTATCTATCTGGGTTAATTAACAATCTTTTGAAAATTTAGGAATTATGTTGCTGATTCGCTGACTTACCGCTATTGAAATTCTTTCGCTCATACCAGCTAATGAACGTGAACAACTAGAGGCTTGTGTGGTTGATGCTTAGATCCTTGGCACCCACCAGAGGACCTAGCACATAGTAGGGGTTTAAGTGACATTTGTTAAGTGTACACATAAACTACTATCTTATGATAAGTTAGATGATAAATATAACAAAAAAATTTTCAGTCATAATTGCCTCAAAATTCAGTTGTGAAAAAATGTGTTAATAACTCAACGTACCCACTATGAGAACCCCCATTTCAGATTATCAAAAGTTAGTCCTCTAAGATAAAGACAAAGACTGGATATTTTCAATCACCACTTTTATTCAAACTGACATCACATGGCTGCAGTTATGATACATTGAGAAGTCCACAGAATTTCTGCCCCCCCCAAAGCATTAACTATAAAGAAACACCAGACAAACTCAAACTGAGGGACATTCCACAAAGAAACTGGTTTGCACACTTCAAAATGTCGAGTTATTAAATACACAGAAAGGCTGAGGAACTGCTCCATACAGAAGGAAACTAAACAGTCATGACCATGGATCAAAGGCTGGACCTCCACAGGACATTTTGGAGCAATTCTGTAAATTCCAAATGAGGTCTATGGAGAGGACGGTATAACAATGTGGATTCTGACAGTGTGCACTGGGTCACACAGGAGGATAATTTTAAAGAAGAATGACCAGTACCATCACCAACATTTCCTGGCTTCACAGCACATGTGTATTAGGATAACAGGCACCTTGGATGTGATTCTCAGTTCAGTTACATTCAAGCAATCCACTGTGAAAAGATTGAGAACACAGGATAATGTGTTGACACTGAAAATGAGAATTCACAAAGCACAGTGGTAAGAATGCAAAGATAGGCAGTAAAGGGAGTTAGAGTCAAAGACAGAAGGAGTATAAAGCATTCAAGTATGGGATAAGGGCACTTAAAAAGGCAGAGATCCAGTTGGTCTTGGAACTGGGGTAGTAATCAAGGGTAACAGGTATGAGTCGTTAAGGAACAGCTAGCCTCAAGCCTACAGCTTTTATCATATTTATCAGGAGACCAGCATTCTGTTACCAGCTTCATTAAAAACTATTTATAAATACTACTCAGCAATTAAAAAAGAACAAAGTACTGATACATGCTACACCATGAATGACCCTCAAACACACTACAGTAAATGAAAGAAGCCAGATACAAAGACCACATATTGTATGATGCCATTTATATGAAATGTCCAGAAAAGGCGAAACTATACAGACAGTAGATTAGTGGTGTCCTGGCACCGGGGATGGACTGTGATCCCCATTTTATTACATTAAATAACAACTCATTTGTAATCCCCAAATTGAGGCATAGAGCTATTTAGTGACAATCACAGTAGCTAACTCATAAAAGCTCTTTGAAGATCAAATGAGATAACAGTTTAAAAGCTTAGAACAGTGTTCGGCACTTGTAAGGGCTCAAGATATACACGCACGCACACACACACACGCCCAGCTTAAAAACTTAGAAAACAAAATGCATGTAAAAAACACAACATGCATATAATAAATTATAAACGTAAATAAAGTATAAGTTCATACTTAATTAAAGACTCAGCAACAAATTAAGGTTCATCCTAAACCTATTTCTTAATTGAAGTAAACCGTTTGAAATATTTGGGGAAAACTTTTTAAATATACACATAAAGTATAAGAACAAAAGAAACATTTCCCTAATATTTGGGGTCTAAATAAAGTTTCAGAAAATGCTGAGACTCTTCCTCAGCCTCTCATCTTCTCAAGTTGACATTTTGATGTGTTAATTCCGTAATAACATGATTTTTTAAAAATGTTCCTCATTTTATTTCTCATTATATAAAAGTCCTTTATTGAACATGGACATTCACCACGTATTTTTACTTGAGTAATTGTTTTTATCACAAAGAGTAGGCCGTTGTTATATCGTTAACAATATAATCTGGGACCAAAAAAAACCCAGAAATCAATACAATTGAGGCCAAAGGCCCCTACCTCAGTGACATACGTACACTTTCCATGTTTTCTTGTCCTTTATAATAAATGCTGTGATACTGGAGGCGCCAAAGCTCTCTCTTCCCAGTAGGTGTCAAATAATGATGTAGATACTGTCTCCTGAACTCAATCCTGTTCACTGACTCCTTCAATACAGGTATACAAAGTGAAAAGTTGCTAACCCACTACGCCACCAGTCAAATAAATAGTTGTTTCAGTTCAATCCTTTGAAATCACTACTCCATGAACATACCTGTATATCTTTGGTTAAATTACTTCCTCACCAGCATCAACGTTTGTATTCTCTTACTTATCATCTCTAAGACCATTTATAAAATGAACGTGTTTTCGTTATTCTGATTCCTTAAGTATTCCCAGAAAAACTTTCTAACATGAGGAGAAAGTAGAGACAAATTTCAATATTTGATAAATTTTATCTTGATAACTTTGAAAACAAATTTACTCTTTAAACTGCATTATAAAAAATACATTAGTCTTCACATTAGCTTTACATGGAAATATATACTTGCTTGAATATTTAAATATAGTTTCTCTTTACCAAAAGTGTCACTCAGAGCCCTAATTACACAAATAATTTAAATGCACAAATGCAAAACACACTTCACACAATATTGTCCACATACTGTATAACTTGGGACAATTATAATAAAAAGCTATGCAAGATACTGAACAAGGACAAGATTAATAAAATATTCATTGTGGTTATAATTTGATATTTTTAGTATTAAAAGAATTTAATGCATTCTTGAATACACAAAAAACATCCAACTGTTTCATCTAATCTGCAAATTAAGCCAAAATATATTTTGACAAAGGGGCACATCTTGCATCCTACCAAATTCTGAAAGTAATTCATTTCTAATTTAATTTAAATTATAATTTTTACAATTTCAAATTTTTAAGCTTGTCTAAAATAATGATTACAGGAACTTATAAACATTTCCAAAATGTTAAAAAAAATAATTAGGACTGTATTATACTTTGATATTTTTAGTAATATAAATTTTAAATATAAATCTTTTTTTCCCTCTCAAAAAATGGTATTTAGAAGTTTCCAATGTGAAAAAAGTAGCAAAACTTTTTAACTGCTTTTGATCAATTGAATTAGAAGAACTGTCCTCTCTACATGATGTAATCACAATAGATATGATACATCATAATTATGGAGTACATTATTTCTATGTGATCTCTTTTTAACTTAAGCCAAAAGCATCCAGAATGCCTACTAATAGTACATAAGGAAATTACCGTGTCTAATCTATAGGCAAAAAAGACACCAATACCCACAAATAGAATAATTTTACATATTAGCTGCTAGTTTACTTCCTGATCAGTAGGACAGTTTTCTTTCTAAATGAGAATTGGAGGATTATTTTAAACTAGTGGCCTATAATGTTGTTTTAAAAACAGGGAATTAAAATATGTTTGTATAGGAGGCAGGGTTGACCTTGCTTTGCAACTAAAAATATAAACATTTGTTCATTTTTTTCAACAGAATAATTGTTTTAAATCTGGAAGTAAAGAAATTACAACAGAACACCATCGTAACATACCCACAGGTTAAAAATGGCCCCTGAAATAAAACTACATTTAGACACCAACTGTTACACCATATTTCATTAATTCTAAAGTAACACATTTTAATCTCTGAAATCATGGTACACTGATCTAGTTTCAATAAAATATGGTTTATACAACAAAGTCGAAATTCAGGTTTCCTTTAACATTAATGATAGAATAGGATCCAGGATCCTTGTCTTAACAGGATAATCAGACGCATCTGTACCAGCTCAACCAATGTCCCTGAATAACGGACCTAAACATATTCTGAGTATCTCAGACTCAAACTGCTTATCTTAACATCTTTTGTTTGAACTATTAAAATCAGATAGAGAGTTTAAGGAAAGTCAGACTACTATACAAATATGTAGTGTAGTTTTTCACTTGCAAAATTGGCCTCCACAGTAGGTTATCGGTTTTATGAGATCTTTTGAAAGAGTAAGATTACAAAGTTTGTTAATGACAACCATTAATGGTCTGTCCAAATTACCAACCCAGTAGTTTCAGTTCAAGTTGTTACAAAAAGTGATATGGTAGTGGCTGAAATATTTTAAAGAGGTAAGGCCATGAGATAACCCAGATTTTAGTAATAAACCGCCAACACTTCAGGTGGAAGGGAATAAAGATGGTAGAAAACATTAATTACACTGGCAAGATCTTTTTCCCATTAAGATCTAATAATGCTAAGGAAAAACCTACAGACATTGTATATGTGCATGTGTCCAAATAAGGGAAGTCAGAGACTTGCAGATCCAATTTAAATGAAGCAGGAGGGGTTTGTGTTTATGTATATAAAATCACTAGGCAGTTTTTAAAAACTGGATTAAAGACTATGGAATCTCATTTTCTTGAATGCTTTTAAAAGTAAGATAAATTATATTTTGTTTCTGATAAGTCAACCTCATTCAAAAGTTGAGATAATTTATTATAGTTTCTTAATTATCCAGCTAGAATATGGTATTGACAACGCCACTCTGAATCACACAGAATATAAGGACATATTCATTTGTTCCAATTTTTAAAAAGTAAAAATAAGATAGCATTTAGTGTTTGCCACGTTCATTTTTGCAATATTATAACCTGCTGACATGAGATACAATTATAAAAAATAAATAAGAGGGACAGGATTTGAGGGGGAAAATGTGTACTATGTTAAATTAGGGATATAAATTAAAATGAAGCTTTTCTACAGCATATGGACAAAAGATGTGTCTGAATCTTTAAAAAAAAAAAAAAGGACCTGAAACACGAATTTTAAATGAATTATAAAAGTTCTGAAAAGTAATGTCTGTAGCAAAATAGTTGAAGGCTATTATTATTATTTTTTTTTTTTTAACCAATGCTGGGAAAGCTATGTGCACAAAATGTATTTCAAGTGAAGTACGGAATCCTCATCTAGCCTGAACAGAAATGCTTTTGGTGGCCTCATCAGCTTGCAGTTTATCTGACAGCCGAGTCCTCATCGGTACCTGAGAATTTAAGCTTCTCAAAGCGTGTATTTTAGCACGTCTAGAAGAGTTAATTCTTCTTTTCCTATAGCGTTTTTTATCATTCCTCTTTTTTCCTGCAGCGGGCCAAGAATCCTGCACAGGTGGCTTGGGAGAACAGCTAGGGACTTCTCCTAACTGCCCCTCTGCAGCAGCTGCCACCGAGGGAACCGGCGGAACCGAGGGAACTGGCGGAACCGAGGGAACCAGTGGAACCAAAGGAACCGGCGGAACCAGCGGAACCGAGGGAACCAGCGGAACCAGCGGAACCCTCGGAACGGGAGGGCTCAAAAGCATCTTGGCTGGTTTCTTCACCTTCTTTAACTTAGTGACATCACATTTTTTCTTCTTAAGATGCAGTCGAATAAAGGCGCTCCTGGATTGGTATTTGCGACGCAAAAAAACAGAGTATTTTGAAATATACTTGCTAATTATATCACTTAGTTTGGTCCGAATCCAAATTGGCTGCTTTTCTGAAGCGATTCTGGTTTTTGGCTGGAGAGCAATTGGTTTATAAACCTTCTGGGGAGAACCCAGCGTGCTAGTTTTCATATTCCTTCTCTGGATTTTCTTTTTACTTTGTAGTCTCTTACGTGTAGCTGATTTGGGGGAGGTTCCAGCAGCATCGCCATCTGCAGGAGTTGGCTGGAAATTACTTGTGGCTGGAACGTCACTAGCTCTCGAAGTCCCTGATCTGGGCACAGGCTCGGGAGAAATACGGGCCCTTGGACAGGGTATTAGTTCATGTCTTAGTGTCAAAATGCCTGTTGGATCAAAGCCTTCTGCAGGACCATCTTCCTCTGAACTGGAGCTTAGGTCCAAGTGAATTTCAAGCCCGATATTTCTGTCAGATTCTGGAGGATTCAGTATTATTTTCTTATTAAATGGGTCATAGTAATCAAAGGGCCTCCGCTTATATGTGTACTCTATGGTAACATCTTGACTACTTCTGCCAACAACGTACTTTGTAGAAAACTTGGATTCACCATTCTGAAATTTCAAACTTGAAGAAATAACATAGACTAAGGCATTGGGTTGCAAAGGCTTCAAAACTTTAGTACACTTTTCAGGAAATTCAACTGTTCCAGTTTGCATGCTGTTTTTCATTTTTCCGCCCTTCTGTAAAAGTAAACGCTTCCTTGTTGTCAAGTCTTCCTCTGGTCCACTTCCTTTTGTCACTGACTCTTTTGTGAGACTGGTTTGAGTTCCATGGCTGACTTTGACAGCCTGGCATCGAGAAGTCACTCGCCAGGATTGTTCATAAGGCCTCTTTGCTGTAGGATGATGGCTAGGTTTATCTAAGGCCACTGAAAAGTCATCAGTATCTGAAACGCCATCTGCATTATCATCATGGTCTGAAAAAACTTGAATTGCTGTAGTGTCCTGACTAACGTCAGCCCAGGTAATCTTTTTTCCTTTATTCAAATTTTTTTTTTTTACTTTCCTGGTCTCACAGTCGTCATCAAAGTAGCAGTGGAAACGACCTTCCTTAAATTCCTTCACAAGAGCATTAATTTTCATGTCATCTTCTCTCATTATCTGAGACCATGTCTTCCCAACAAATGAAGGAGGGACATGAGGCAAGGCTTCGAGAACTGGTTCATCAGGATTGTCTTCTATGACCTTGGCTTTTCCCCGGGTCCTTGCAGAATCAGCCCTAAGAACAGGGCCTGAACGGGTGTCACGTTTTTTTTCTTTTAAGTCACCAGATCTCTTCTTACACACTTCCTTTTTATTAGCAGCTTCTTGACGCTTGCTGGTATCAGGCTGAAGAGAGCGACCACGCTGAAAATTCATTCCAGAACCGCACGGTTCACAGCTCGCACTTCGTCGATCTGCATGCTTTAACTTCTGGTTTCCTTTACCAGCCCTCTGACGGCCTGCTGACCCAGGAGAGGCTTTACGAGCCCCTGCAGAAGCCCTAGATTCACCGTGCTTATCTTTTCGGCCAGTTTTTTCTTCCTTCCTCTGACAAATGTTGCCTCCTTTAGAAGCTTTCGGAGATGGGTTCGTCACAGGCTTAGAATGGTCTTCCCGTTTAAAATTTGTCTTAGGATTATCAGATCCACAAGTCTTCTCTTCAATAAGCTTCACCATTTCTTTATCAGATCCTTGTGATGCATAAGTCACAGACCTATCTGGGGGATCAATTTGAAATTTTATTTCAGAACCATAAGACTCACAGCTTGCCTCTTGGAGAATAATATAGTCTTTCTTCTGGTTTACTACTCTGAAAGTCTCTTTGGGTTCATTTCTCATTGACTGAGAAGAGGCTCCACAAACATATCCTACTTCAGAATCAGAAGAGTCAGAGCTCTCACCTAGATCAAAACCTTCCGTATTTATACAATCAACTTCTCTGACAGCCACGTGAGAGGAGTCAATCACTGGCTGAAAAGGGATATCAGACTCAGCAATCACTTCACAATCACTATCATTGGTGACCACGTCCACAAAGAGCATCCTCCGAAGATTTGCTTCTTTAACTGACACCTGAACTTCATTAACCACTATTTCAAGAGGAATATCAGAATCACACATCATTTCAGAATCACTAGGTTCACTGCTTTTTACTTCCATGCCAAGATGCCGTTCCTTCGGAAGATCTATTTCTTTGCACACCACTGGAGACTGGTCAACTTCCAACTGAAAATGAACACCAGAATCACATTTTATTTCAGCAACACTAGGTCCACAGCCCTTATTTTCTAGGTCATTATGACCCCTCTTTTGTGAGCTTATTTCTTTGACAGTCAGAGAAGACTGATCGGCCACAAAGCGAACGGGAACATCAGAATCATAACCTACTTCGAAGTCACCTAGTTTATAGCTCTTATCTTCCAGGTAAATACGGTCTTCCTTCCAAAGACTGACTTCTTTAACAGATTTTTGAAGCTGGTCAGCCACTGACTGAAGATGATCATCAGAAATAAAAGTTATGTCAGGACAAGAAACATTGCTCTTATCTTCCAAATTGACATGTTCCCCTTCCAAAATGTGTGGCTGCTCAACCACTGATTGGAGAGGGATATCTGAAACATAGATTATTTGAGAATCATTGGGTTCATAGCCCTTATCATCCAGACAAACATGTCCTTCCCTCAGAAGATTTATTTCTGCTGTAACAGTCTCTTGAATTTCATTACCCACAGACTGGAGAGGTTCATTAGAATCAAAATTTATTTTAGAACCAACAGGTTCCACAATCTTCCCTTGCAAGTCAACGTGCTTCTTCCAAAGGTTGATCTCTTTAATGACTTCTTCAGTTTCGCCAGCCACTGACTGAAAAAGGATATCAGAATCATACACAATTTCAAAACCCTTGGATTTATCCCTCTTATCTTCCTCATCACCTTCATCCTTCCAAAGGTTTATTTCTTTAACTATTTTTCTAACCTGGTCAGCCACTGACTGAAGAGGATCCTCAGAATCAAAACTTATCTCAGAACCACCAGACCGACTGTGCTTCTCTTCTAGCCCAATATGGTCCTGGTCCAAATTAGTTATTTGAGGTTGGTCAACTACAGACTGAACCAAGAAATCAGAATCCAAACTCATTGCAGAACGACCACACTGGCTGTGCTTATCTTCCACATTCACATGACCTTCATTCTCATGGTTTACTTGTTTAACTATCAGCCCAGGCTGATCAGCCACAGGCTGAAGAGAAACACCAAAATCATGGACTAATTTAGAATCACTAGTTTCAAACACTTTATTTTGCGGTCCAATATCTTCTTCCTTCCACAGGGTTGTTCTCCTAACCACTTCCTGAAATTGCCCAGTCAATGGCTGAAGAGGGTCACCACAATCAAACCTTACCTTACAATGACTAGATTCACTGTTTTTATCTTCCAGATGAACGTTCCTTTCCTTCAAGAGTGGTGTCTCAGGTTGAGCAATGACTGAATGAAGAGGACCACCAATATCCAAGTTTACTGCAAAACCTCTCGATGCAGTACAGTCACCTTCTAGGTCAACACGGGCCTCCTTCAAAACAGTGATGTGAGGGGTTTCAGTCATTGACTGAGGAGGGATGTCAGCATCAAACATTATTCCAGAGTTACTGTATTTGTCATGTGGTTCTAGAACAGGTTCTTCTTTCTGAACACTGATTTCTTTGACAGCTATCTGAGGTTCAGCCACTAAATAATGAGGAACACCGGAACCTGTTTTGGAACCACTAAATTTAGGACTTTTACTTTTGAATTTAATAAGCTTTTCTTTTTGAAGCCATATTTCTTTAACAGACATTTCAGGCTTGTGAGTCACTGACTGATGACGGTAGACACCAGAATCCAAACTTGTTTCATAAACACTTAATCCATTATCCGTATCTTGTAAGTTTATGTGTTCTTTCTGATGGCTTGTTTCTTGAACAGCTATGTTAGGATGATCAGTCACTGAATGAAAAGAAATGTCAGGTTCAGCTATGTTAGTATGATCAGTCACTAAATGAAAAGAAATGTCAGGTTTCAGGGTGATTTCAGAAATACCAGGTCCATTACCTTTATTTTCTAAGTGTAGGTGCTCTTCTTTCTGAAGGTTTACTTCTTGAATGGGATCTTTAGAATGTCCAGGAATTGAATGAAAAATATCATAATCCAAGCTTAATTCAGAAGCACTAGGTTCATTTACCTTATTGTCCAAGTAGATCTGCTCTTCTTTGTGAAGACTTAGCTTTTCCAAAGCTACTTCAGGAGGGTTAATCACTGAATGAGGAGGAACATAAAAATCCAAACTTATTTCAGAACCTCTGGGTTCATCATTCTTCCTTCCCAAGTGTATATATTCTTCTTTCTGAACGATTACTTCTTTAACAGCTAATCCAGGTTGATTCATCCCTGAATGAACAGGTATACCAAAATCAAAAGCTCCTTCAGGAACATAAGACTTACTCATCTTATTTTCCAGAGGACTTGGTTCCTCCACATAAATAGCTACTTGAGACTGGTCACCTCCTGAGCGAGAAGCAGAATCAGAATCAAAAGTTATTCCAGAACTATTTGATCCACAGTGATCTTCCAAGTTAATGTGCCTTTTTCTTATTTCTTCAATGTCCATCTCAGACTGCTCAGTACCTGACTTAACAGGGGGATCAGATTCAAAAGTCAGCTCAGAACTGGAGCACCCATAGCTCTTAACTTCTATATCAACATTTAACTCTTTCAGGCTTATTTCACCCAGAGCGCCTTGACGTTGATCACTAGCTGATTGATAAAGAAAAGCATTAGAATCAAAACTCTGATCAGAATTGCTAGATCTAACACTCTTATTCTCCAGGTCAACAGCTACTTCTCGAGGGCTTACTTTTTTAACTATTACTCCAGGTTGGCTAGCCACTAAGCGGGCATCTGTGTGAAAACTCATTTCAGAACCATGAGAATCATAGTTCATATTCCCAGGTTCATTCTTCTCTTCCAGATGTATTTCTTCAAGAGCCCTCTGAGATACATCAGTCACTGTGTCAAGAGAGACAGCGTAATCAAGATGTTCTTTAGCACTACTGGTTGTATAGCCCTTATTTTTCAGATAGACATGCCTATCCTGTAGGTTTCTTTCTTCAACAACTCGTTGGGGATGGTCAACTACTGACTGCAGAGCAACACAGTCAACTGCTGACTGCAGAGCAACACGGTCAACTGCTGACTGCAGAGCAACATAGTCAACTGCTGACTGAAAAGGAACGTGGTCAACTGCTGACTGCAGAGCAACATCATTATCAGTACTTGTTTCAGAACAACTTGATCCATAGTTGTCATCAACCAAGCCAACGTGAAGTTTTGCTTCTGTGACAGTCACTGGGAGTTGGTCACCTACTGACTGAAGAGGCAAAGAAGAATCAGTACTTATTTCGGAGCTACTAGATCCATAGTTCTTATCAACCAAGTCAAGGTGTTCCTCCTTAAACATGTTTACTTCTTTGGCAGGCTGTTGAGTGTAGTCATCAGTTGACTGAGGTAAGGCATCACAATCAAAATTAATTTCAGAATCACTAGATTCATAGCTTTCATCAACCAGTCTAACAGGCTTTGCCTTCTGAACACTTACACCCTTAACAATCACTTGAGTTCGGTTGGTAGCCAACTGAAGTGAGGCAGCACCATCAGAACTTATTTCAGAAACATAAGATTCATTATATTTACACTGCATATCAGCATATTCTTCCTTTAAAATGTTTATTTCTTCGGCAGTCACTCTAGATTGCTCAGTCAGTGAATAAAAAGAATTGCAGTCAAAACTCAATTCAGAAGCTCTCGAGTCATAGTATCTATTTTCTTGGTCAACTTGCTCCTCCCTCCAAAAGTCTTGTGCAGCCTCTTCGAGTTGATTAGATGCTGAATGAAAAGAGCCACAAGCAAACTTTGTTTCCGAAATCACTGAGCTCTTCTGTTCCAAAAAGGCTGACTTATTAAAACCCAAAAGCTTTTCCTTTTGGATCTGATCCATACCAGAAAAGAATTTCTCACGGTGCTTTGCAGTAGCATCTTCAAAGAGTCCTTTATAAGAAGGCATGCCAGTCTTATTCACCTTGATTGGTTGGTGTACAGCCAATTTGGAAAGAGATGCAGATTTTAAGGAGCCTTCAGTACCCACAAATTCACGGACTTTAGTGCCAGTTAACAAAGTTTTATGCTGAGACTTTACATCTTCCTGTATAATCAATTTATCTGAATTTGTACATAAATATGTTCTATCTAATTCTTTAGGTTTCTGATAGGAAACTGAAGACGTTCCTTGAATGGACGATAGCACAGAATTTCTAGAGCCCCCGTATGGCTGTTCAAGGTATCTGTCACCTTTGTCTGGGTCACATTTTCTGACTGGATCCAAACTGGCTGCTGCTGGTGACCTAGTAGTTTTAGTTGTAACCGGTCTATCATAGGAACTTCCAGGTATACAACTAGCAGGAACACTAGAAATCACGGAGGGACATATTAAGCTCTGTTGATTACTTGTAGCTTGACCAATACCAACTGCATTAAATTCTTTCCTACCACTCCCAATTTTATCCACAAACTCCAAGGGCTGCTGCTGTCCCTTCTCCAGTTTTTGAATAACTGATGGTCTAACTGAGACCCCCTGTATATACTCCTGAAATGTACTAGGTCTAGAATATAACTCTTTACTAGGTTCAAAACCCTTGGCGGAGCTCTCTCCTTGGACACTAGCAGTATCATCAGTCATTTCTTCAGAAACACAATCATCAACAGGAACCACTTCAGGAGGTGACGCAGCAGGTGACACCATATTCGTAAGAAGTCTCTCATTTTGCATTGATCTACAAAGCAAGGAGAAAAATCCATAAAGACATTCTAATATCTGTTTTAAATGCTAAGGTAAAGGCATAATAAAGGTTATTTTCTTTCCATCCTAGGCCCAATTGTTAGAGGACAAAGAAACAATCACATGAGGCTGTACACTGTATGTATTTTCAGGTAGGTAAGTCAGCGCAGAAGACGGAGGGAGCTCCACCAACTGCTACTTAATGAACACAGGGTGCCTGGTGGCTCAGCTGGTCAAGTGTCCAAGTCTTGGTTTCAGCTCAGGTCAAGATCTCACAGTTCTTGAGTTTGAGCACTGACAGCACAGAGCCTACTCAGGATTCTCTTTCCCTCTCTCTGTGCCCCATCCCCACCCACAGTCTCGCTCTCAAAATGAATAAACTTAAAAAAAATTTAATTAAAAAAAATAAACACAAATGGCTCCTAAACATGAAAAACTGTTTTTTTAAAAAAGCCATATATCAGAGTGGTAAATAGTAAAAAGTGTAATATCAGTCACTTCACCTTCTAGACTTCAGTTTTTTCCTAAAGAAAAAATATAATATTATTTTCCCTCAAGCAATTGTTTTGAGGAGTAAATTAGTTGTTCTATGTAAAAAGCATTTTTTTAAAAGCCTGGAAAATAGTAATCATTCATAAATGTTAGTTAGCGATTATTATCTTAACACATTATCATTTCTATTTAAGCATTTATTTAAACTCCAGTTAGTTAACATAAAGTGTTATATATTAGTTTCCAGTGTACAATATAGTGATTGGATACTTCCATATAACCCCAGTGCTCATCGTAACAAGGGCCCTCCTTAATCCCATCACCTGTGTCACCCATCCTCCAACCCCCCGCCCCTCTAGTAACCATCAGTTTGTTCTCTACAGTCAGTCTGTTTCTTGGTTTGTCTCTCTCTCTCTTTTTTCCCTACGCTTGTTTGTTCTGTTTCTTAAATTCCACATATGGTAAAATCATACAGCATTTGTCTTTCTCTGTCTGACTTATTTCGCTTAGCATAATACTCTCTACCTCAATCCACATGGTCAAAAACAGCAAGATTCTGGGGCACCTGGGTGGCTCAGTCAGTTAAGCATCTGCCTTTGGCTCAGGTCATGATCTCACAGTTTGTGGGTTCGAGCCCTGCATCAGGCTCAGTGCTGACAGCTCAGAGCCTGGAGCCTGCTTCAGATTCTGTGTCTCCCCTTCTCTCTGCCCCTCCGCTGCTCATGTTCTGTCTCTCTCTGTTTCTCAATAATAGATAAATGTTAAAAACTTTTTAAGTCACACGATTCTTTTTCATGGCTAAGTAATATTATGTTGCGCATATATATATATATATATATATATATATATATATGTACACCATATCTTTTTTATCTATTTATCAGTCAATGGACACTTGGGTTGTTTCCATAATTTGGCTCTTGTATATAATGCTCCATATACAAAAATAAATTCAAAATGGATTAAAGACATACATGTGAAACATGAAACCATTAAAATCCTAAAGGAGAACACAGGCAGTCATGTCTTTGACATCAGCCATAGCAACTTCTTCCTAACTGTGTTTCCAGAAAAATAAACTATTGGGACTTCATCCAAAATAAGCTTCTACACAGTGAAGGACACAATCAACAAAACCAAAAGGCAACCTACCACTTGGGGTGCCTAGGTAGCTCAGTAGGTTAAGTGTCTGACTTCAGCTCAGGTCATGATCACAAGGTTTGTGAGTTCAAGCCCCACGTCAGTCTCTGTGCTGACAGATCAGAACCTGCAGCCTGCTTCGGATTCTGTGTCTCCCTCTCTCTCTCTCTCTCTCTGCCCCGCCCCAACTCATGCACGCTTGTGCTCTTGCGCTCGCTCGCACTCTCAAAAATAACCAAACATTAGGAGGGGAAAGGCAACCTACCAAATGGGAGAAGATACTTGCAAATGGCATATCTGATAAAGGGTTAGTATCCAAAATATATACAGAACTTCTACAATTCAACACACCAAAAACGAATAATCGAATTTAAAAAACTAGATAGAAGACATGAGCAGACATTTTTCCAAGGAAGACATTACAGATGACCAATAGGCATATAAAAAGATACACACTTCTCATCAAGGACATATAAATCAAAAACCTACAAAGAGATACCACCTCACACCTGTCAGAATGGCTTAAAGTCAACAACACAAGAAACAACAGGTGTTGGCGAGGATGCACAAAAAGGGGAACCCAGTCCCCTCTTGCACTGTTGGTGGGAATGCAAACTGGTGCAGCCACTCTGGAAAACAGTTACAGAGGTTCCTCAAAAAGTTAAAAATAGAACTACCCTATGATCCAGCGGTTGCACTACTAGGTATTTATTTACCCAAAGAATACAAAAGGACTAATTCAAAGGGATACATGCACCCCAGTGTTTATAGCAACAAATTGCTTTGGCAAGAGTGTCACAATGGGCACTTTAATATACTGTGAGTAGGAGCATAGGTTACTTTAATCTCTATGAAGAACAATCTGGCGATGTTTATTAAAATTAAAAATGCCAAGAAGAGTCTAAGGAGACATGGCAAGTTAATGGAACATGGTTATCCTCGATGGGATCTTGAGACAGAAAAAGACATTAGATAAAAACTAAGGATACTGAATAAACTATAGAACTTAATGTAGTAATACTGATTCATTATCTGTAACAGATGGCCCATACCAGTGTGGAAGCTGTTAGTAGTGGGGAAACTAGATGGGAGGTGTACAGGAACTCTGTGTACCACCTTCTCAAGTTTTCTGTTGATCTAAAACTGTCCTAAACTGCAGTCTTTTAAAAATAAGTTTTTTAAAATACATGAACACCTAAAAGGTACCTTTTTGAAACACTTTTCAATTTGGGAGATGCCTCAATCATCTAAAAGAAACGTATATACGTGTCAGCCACATGCAACTTTTTTAAAAAGCTTTTCTTTTTAAGTAACCTCCATACCCAACATGGAGTTCAAGCTCACAATCCCCAGATCACATTCCACTGACTGAGCCAGCCAGCTGCCCTGCAACTTTTTTTTTTAACATATCATAAATATGATTTCTTTCCCATGAAAATTTATCATAATTAATACTAAAATAACATTTTTTTGGTATTTGTAAAGTTAAAAAGTTATCCTAGGTATCAGAATAATATGATAGACAAAAAAATTCCAAATTTTTTCATACTTCTGAATTCCAATCAAGAAAACTGCAGTAGAAATGCCACTTTACCCTAGTTTTTCAGAACCCCTGAAGATCATCCCCCTTTATTTGTCTTAAAGACTATCACAACAGTCTCAAAATAAAATTAATCTTATAACATTTGGCAAAGAACAGGAAGTAAGGCAGAATCATAAAATCAAACAATTAGGCAAAATGCCACAAAAGTTAGGGTTCACCATCTAGATGCTTTGATTTACATCTGTATGTGCTTAAAATTAACAACTAAACTACAATCTACATTTCTACTCATTTTAAACTAATTTTACACCAAAAAGCCCTCAAAACCTAACCAGTAAAGATTTAAAACCCCAGGGCACCTGGGTGGCTCAGTCGGTTAGGCGTCCGACTTCAGCTCAGGTCATGATCTCACGGATTGTGGGTTCAAGCCCCGCATCAGGCTCTGTGCTGACGGCTAGCTCAGAGCCTGGAGCCTGTTTTGGATTCTGTATCTCCCTCTCTCTCTGATCCTCCCCTGCTTGCTCTGTCTCTCTCTGTCTCTCAAAAATAAAAAATAAGTAAACAAATAAAGATCCACTACCTTATGGTAAAAAAAAAAAAAAGATTTAAAACCCCTCTTTTATATATAACTCTTGTGCTAAATTTTTAAGATCTAAAAATAAAAATTTAAAGCTATATGTCAAATCTATGAGATGTGATCAAAATGGAAACCTCACACTTTTAGGTCTTCCACTGAGAAAAGGATTTAGTAGACACAAATTAATTAAATGAGCACTTAATTCAGATAGACAGGAAAAATAACCTGGACACCTGGGTGGCATAGTCCTTTAAGCCTCTCTCTCTCTTTTTTTAATGTTTTATTTATTCTTGAGAGAGAGAGAGAGAGAGACGGCGTGAACAGGGGAGGGTCAGAGAAAAGGGAGACACAGAATCAGAAGACAGGCTCCAGGCTCTGAGCTGTCAGCACAGAGCCCAACGGTGGGGCTCAAACCCACAAACCATGAGATCATGACCTGAGCCGAAGTTGGAGGCTCAACAACCTGAGCCACCCAGGTGTCTCAAGCTTCTGACTCTTGATCTTGGCTCAGGTCATGACCTCACAGTTCTGAGCCCCACACAGGGCTCTATGATGGGATTCTGTCTCTCCTTTTCTCTGTTCCTCCCCTGCTTATGCTCGCTTTTTCTCTATCAAAATAAATAAACTTAATTTTTTTTAAAAACTTAAAAAAAGAAAAAACCAAATTTCCCCTACCCAAGAAATTTGAGGAAATAAATTAAGAAAAAGAAAAACCAATAAACAGAAAACAAAAACAAAGCAAGAGCTGATTTTCAAGAAGGCTAAAATAACAGAAAAACCTGCAATGTCTACATAAGGAAGAAAGAGAGAAGAAACTTTAAAAAATAAACTCTGTAATTCAGAATGCTTATAAACGTAAGTAATATGCTGCATGGGAATAAAAAACCTCAAGATTAGAAAACGGAACTCAAAATCAGATATCTAGATTCTCACACAAATACAGGAATTTAGCTTATGCTACAGGTGACATATTTTTTGTTTTTAAAGTATATACACACAATGGAGTACTACATGGCAATGAGAAAGAATGAAATATGGCCATTTGTAGGAAAGTGGATGGACCTTGAGGGTGTCATGCTAAGTGAAATAAGTCAGGCGGAGAAGGACAGATACCATATGTTTGCACTCATAGGTCTAACAGGAGAACAGGAGAAACCTAATGGAGGACCTGAAGGAGGGGAAGAGGGAAAGAGTTGGGGAGAGAGAGGGACGCAAAACCTGAGAGACTATTGAATGCTGATAATGAACTGAGGGTTGAAGGGGGAACAGGGAGGGGGGAAAAGAGGTGGTGGTGATAGAGGAGGGCACTTGTGGGGAAGAGCACTGGGTGTTGTATGGAAATCAATTTGACAATAAACTATTTAAAAAGTAAATAAATAAATAAATAATAAAGTAATCTCCACACCCAATGTGGGGCTTAAACTCGCCGCTGGAGATCAAGAGTCCTGTGCTCTACCAACTGAGCCAGCCGGGTGGCCCTACAGTGACAATTTATATCAGTGGAGACAATATATGTTTTTAAAAATATAATAAATCCTACCTCACACCACATATAAAAACAAATCAAGGAAGATTAAAAATATTTAAAAGTAGAAATAAGGACCTGAAGGAAAAGACATGAAAGAAGCCATAAAGGAAAAGTCTCCTCATATCTAACTATGCCAAAATGTTTCATTTCTATATAGTAAAAGACAGTACACACAGATGAAAGATATTTGACAGATTCTGAGAAAATAATCACAACGTATTTTAAGATACAAAGGACTATTATCTATAAATATTGCATACAAATCCAAAACATACAAATAATTCAATAGAAAAACAGGCAAATCTACAAACAATTCATAAAATAAACATAAGGCTAATAAACACATAGAAAGAGATGATCTATTTTACTCAGAAGTAAATAAAGGCTAATTAAGGGACACATGGTTTTGGCCTCTTACGTTGGGGGGGGGGTTTGCTAATCCCAGTGTTCCCAAGAGTGATAAGAAATGAGCACACTCACAGACTACTATATATATGTTATTATATAAATTGCATATAAATTGGCAATTGAGCCTTCTAGGAAGTGTCTCAAGAATTTTAAATTGCCACACACACACCCCTCAAGCAACAAAATAAATAGCAGTAAAGGATTAAAACCCACAGAAGACACATCCAAGGGTTTATAATGATATAGATAACTTAATAAATAAGTGAGGGAACAAGAAAGCCCTTCTTTATAAAGGTAGAATTCTGATTAACACACAGAACAACTGTTTCAGGAAGAATCATCAATGGTTAACATATGTGAGTGGAAGTACAATAAGAAACAGAGTATTTATTTACGTAGTCTCAAAGTCCTGGTTACGAATTATGAAGGGGAAAAAGGAAGACTGCAGTAGAAAAGCCACCTTAATTAAGTGACCCAAGTTAACATCACCATCCATGAGACATGGCAAGATCATGGGTCAGTCTCCTGATACACCGAGAAGGGCACATCAACTATAATTTGTTCTTCTCCCACATGCAAAACCGAAGATTAAACATGAGAAAATGTCAGGTATACCCCAGTTGAGGGATAGTGTACAAAATAAGTGACCAGCGGTGTTCAAGTCTTTTTTTTTTAATTTTTTAAATGTTTTATTTATTTTTGAGAGAGAGAGATAGAGTGTGTGTGAACAGGGGAGGGTCAGAGAGAGAGAGAGGGAGACACAGTATCTGAAGACAGACTCCAGGCTCTGAGCTAGATATCAGCACAGAGCCTGACACGGGGCTCAAACCCACAACCGTGAGATCATGACCTGAGCCGAAGCCGGAGGCTCAACTGACTGAGAGACCTGTGGCAGTGTCCAAGTCTTGAGAGCAAAAGACTAAGGAACTGTTCATGAATCAGGGCGATGAATAAGGAGAGGGGACAACTAAATGCCATGTGTGATCTTGGACTGAATTCTGGTCCCAAAATAAAGGACATTAGTAAGACAACTGAGTAAGGTCTGCAAATAGTATAGCACCAATGTGACATCATGGGTTTGATCACTGTGACGTGACTAAGGTGAAGTTATACAAGAATTCCTTGTACCAGTTTTGCACTTTTTTGTAAGCCTAAAGTTATTCCAAAACTAAAGGTTAAAAAATAAAAAATATTTTCAAAGGTCCAGAAACTTTAGCCCGGAAGTTCAGGTTCTAGAAACGTACACCACAGAAAGAGCTGCATGTATGAATATGTATGTGGAAGCTTATGTGCTTATACAAGCTTATACAAGCTATAGACTGGATTTTTATACTCAAGAAAATCTTTCCAATGGCTAAAAACATAACCTATTTTTTAAAAACTTTTCCCCATTTAAACTTTTCCTCATTTGCTAAACTCTAGGTTGTGACTTGCAAACCATTCAAGTTTATCCTTTTTCTAGAAACTGCTGGTGCTCATCTCAACACCTAGTTCTGCACAGATGTGCTAATAATCTATTGTGCTTTCTCGTACAGCTGTAGCCACAAACTCGCCACAGTACTTAATCCAACCTTCTACCGATATTTTCCTTTAACACAGAACATTAACTCTTAAACGTTACCAAAATATCTATTTTTATTAAAACTTCAACCAAAAAAACTGATCAAAGAGAAAGCTCTCAAGATACTGACAGATCATTAAAAAGCCGTTCTATTTGAGGTCTCGTCTATTCAGTTAGCAAATAGTTCCACAATTAATGTGGAACTGACTCAGTTTTTACTTGGTCCACCCTTACTCTGCACTACGGCCACCAAGTTGTCTGTTACTAATCTTCTAAAAGCTATTATTGGGGCGCCTGGTGGCTCAGTCAGTTAAGTGTCTGACTTTGGCTCAGGTCATGATCTCAATTGTTCCTAGGTTTGAGCCCCACATCAGGCTCTGTGCTGAGAGCTCAGAGTCAGGAGCCTACTTTGGATTCTGGGTCTCCTTCCCTCTCTGCCCTTCTCCTGCCTGCACTCTGTTTCTCTTGCTCTCGCTTTTGCTTTCTCTCAAAAGTACGAACTCATTAAAAAAAATTAAAAGCATGGAAACCAATTTGACAATAAACTATTTAAAAAAATTAAAAAAAAATTTAAAAGCTATTTTTGTCCCCACCTTTTCCCCAACTTAATCCTATGACATTCTTTTTTTAATTTTTTTTAATGTTTTTTATTTATTTTTGAGACAGAGACAGAGCATGAGTGGGGAGGAGCAGAGAGAGAGGGAAACAGAATCAGAAGCGGGCTCCAGGCTCTGAGCTGTCAGCACAGAGCCCGACGCGGGGCTTAAACCCACGAATGTGAGATCATGATCTGAGCTGAAGTCGGCTGCTCCACTGATTGAGCCACCCAGACGCCCAATCCTATGACATTCTTAATAGAATGCCTTAATGATATAGAATTATGTATCTCAAACTTTTATTTAGAGAAAAGCATGGTGTAGTACCTATCTTTTACAGTGAAATTGCTTGTTTAAGCTAGGAAAAAAGTAATTGCCAAGAGCAGTTTATTAGATAAAATCTCACTTTCTATTCCTTAATCAAGAGTCCCTTGAAGAAGTACTAGCAAGTTAACATGAACATCTACCGCTAACATATGGGAACGATGTACTAATGTAGTTCCGCTCGGCAGCCTCACCTGCTCTCTTGAGAATGGTACGGGTGGTGCCGGATCACATCCTGCAAGAAACGTTCCATCAAACTATTGTGTCCTATCTGCTGTCGGTTCTGTGAGGTCAAGTATCTGTGCTGAGCACTGGACACGTGCTGTTTTAAAAAAACAAGAAATCGTTTGACACACGTAATACTCATTAGTAGTGAGTTTCACAAGTGGATTTGTTTATATACTCCTGGTAGAGGTATAAATTAATATAACCCTTCTACAAAGCAAATCTAAAATATGTATCTAAAAATCATACAAGTACCTTTCCCTTGAATATAATATAATCTGTCCTAAGGAAATCACCTTAAACGTGGATGATTTATGCAAAAAAAAAAAAAAAAGCATAACAACACTGGAAATCTCCAAAATGCCTAACAGTAAAATCCTTAGATTATAATATACCCTAAGATGTAATACTACAGCTACCTAAAATAATACAAAGAATTTTAAATAACATAGAGAAATGTTACATATTAGAAGAAAAATGGAAGATGCAAAAACCACATGTATGCTTTTACCTGAAACTATGGTTTTAAAAGGAATAGATAAGTCAATGGAAGAAAATAAACCAAAATTTTAAAAGCATTTATATCTGTGAGGTATGCTTATAGGTAGTTTAAAAGTTTTTCTTAGAAGTTCTTATATTTCTCCCAAGCAAGTATCTTTATAACAAAAAGTCTGTTAAAAGAAGAGCGTTCAGTCACTGTATCCTTAAAAGTCAAAGACTGCGGCACCTGAGTGGCTCAGTCAGTTAAGCATCTGGCTCTTGACAGCAGCTCGGGTCCTGATCTCACCACAGGATCAAGCCCCCCCAGGCTCTGCACTGATATCTTCCGAAGTGGCTGAACCAATCTGTACCCTCACTAGCAATGTGTCACGGGTCCCCTCCCTCCATCTCCTCATCAACACTTGCCACTGTCAGTCTCTTTAATTTTAGTGACTGGGGAGCGCGTTTAATGTTATATCACTGTTGCTTTAATTGGCAGTTTTTGTGATAGCTTTTCATTTCAGTGGTCACCTGTATGTCTTCTTTTATGATGTGTCTGTTCAAGTCTCCTCCTGTCTTTCAAATGCATGTTCTTTTATATTTTAATAAAGTGTAAAAATTATTTATTCCCAACATGAGCTCTTTGTTCAATTACATGTGTTTCAAACACCGTCCTTCTCTCTGTGGCTCCCCTTTTCACTTTTTCTTTTGGGGGCAGGGAGCTCATCAAGTTTATTTTTGCGAGCACACACTGCACACACAGTAAATCCACAGCTCTCCCAGAAATAGTTAGACCCCTCTCCACCGTCTTACTCATCTCCCATTGTTTCTTAACTTCACTGCAGTCCATTTACCAATTTTTTCCTTTGTCCGTGCTTTCTGTTACCAGTTTAGGAAATCTCTCCCTACCTCAAAATCATAAAGATTTTCGATTTATTTCTAGAAGTCTTATTGTTTTACTTGTAATATTACATCTACAATCTACTTGAAAATGGCATTTGTATCCAGGATGATTCAGTATAAAGTTTCATCTCTTCTTCTCCATACGGACATCCAATTGAGCCAGTAGCATTTACTGAAGAAAGTCCTGTCCTCACTGTTCTTTAGGGCCATACTTGTCACACATCAAATATCCACATATGTGTCTGTTTCTGGAGTTTTCGGTTTATTTCCATGGTCCTTCTAACTTTGCACCACTGTCCTAAAGACTGTAGTTTAGTAATAAATTTCGATGCCTGTTACCCGAAGTCTCCTGACTTTGTTCTTCTACAGGATTATCCTGGTTTTTCCTAGCCTTCCGCATGTGCATACATGTTTTTAGAAGGGGCTTAATTTTCATTAAAAACAACTTTTCTAGGGGCACCTGGCTCACTCAGTTGGTGGAGTATGTGACTCTTGATCTCTGGGTTGACTGTTCGACCCCCTCGTTGGGTGTGGAGATTACTTAAAAATAAATTCTTAAAAGAAAAAAATAACTTTCCTGGAATTTTGTTTGGAATTTCATTAAATCAATATATATGTTTGGGGAAAACTGACACGTTTATAATATTAATTTTTCCAGTAGGTGTTATCACACCAATTATTTCATTTTTCTTCTATTTTTCTCAGTATTTATAGTTTTCTACATAAAAACCTTACACATATTTTGTTATATTTGTCCCTTAGGAGTTCACGTTCTTGGATGTTATTATTAAATACCTTTTTTAGATCTCATTGTCTGTATGCTGTTGGATATAAAAATACAATTTCTTTTTTTATTGCGCAATAAGCTTATTAAATTCACTTATCAACTCTAATAGTTTACCTAGGTATCAGTTTTCTACATCTACAATCAGACTTTGTACAATGTACGATCACAGTTCTGTTTCTTTCCATCTAATCTTTATCATTTTAATTTATTTCTCTTTCCTTACTTCCCTTGTTAGAACCTCTGATAAAATATTGGATAGTTTAATTCAAGCATCAAGTCATTTTCACTTACTATAGTACTGATGTATTTGGATTTAATCTTTGTTTTTATTTTTAAAACTGTTTCATTACTCCTGCCCAGAGGACGTTCCTATGCCTCTTCTTTCCTTCCTTCCTGTGGACCACTTTCTGTTATGCCATGTTCTCCGCTTCCGTACAGTTGGTAGGTAGTTATAGGCTAGGCTCTTTTTCTAGTCTGTTAGTGGTACCAGATTATAACAAGCAACCCTGACCTACCACGATCTAAAATCACCTGTTACTTTCACTCTCTTCTGAAGCAAGGAATTAGCTCGGTTTACACTCCTTCCAGTCTACACGCCGCTGTGGTCAGTGCCGCAGGCGTCATGCACGTAGATCACCTGCCACCTTCCCACTGCTCTTCATGGCTTCCCAGATCTCTAAGCCCCCAGCTGAAATCATTTTCCTTCTGTCTGAAGAACTCTTTTTAGTATTAGCTTCAGTAAAGGTCTGGTGCTGATAAATTCCCTTAATTTTTGTTTTCTGAAAATATTTCTATTTCACCTTTTTTAAGGACATATTTATTAAGCATAGAATACTACGTTGGTAGTTTTCTCTTTTTTTGGTTTCCATTGTTTCTGTTGAATATTCAGCTATATCTGGGCCCTATCTCCTTCTCCACTGTTTTTAGAGTTCTCCAACGCTATAAAATTCATCTGTCTATCTATCCATTATCTATTTATTTATTTATTTATTTAAGACTTTGTACTTAGTACAAATTACTTCAGCTGTCACCAACAGGGTCTTTTTTTTTTTAAGTCTTATTTGAGAAAGAGAAAAAGAGAGCACACGCACAAGCAAGCAGGGGAGGGACAGAGAGAAAGAGCATCTCAAGCAGGCTCTGTGCTGACAGCAGAGAGCCCAACATGGGGCTCTATCCCACAAACCGTGAGATCATGACCTAAGCTGAAACCAAGAGTCCTTCACTTAACTGACTGAGCCCCCCGGGCGCCCTGTCAACTGTCTTTTTTAAGTGCCTGCTTAGTATATGAGTATCCAAATGTCTAAAAATTATTTTAAAGCTTACAGAAAAAGTTATGCTGAAATGCTTACTGAATAGAACTTGTCAAAGATTCAATGTTTTATTAGTATCAAAAGCTCAACAAGTAATCGTCCAAGTCAAGTGATGACATAATTTATCGATCATGACAGAAATACTAAAGAGAGCTTTGAGATTTACGATCTGCCACCTCATGTTTATAACCAGCATTAGAAAAGTTTTTTCTATAAAAAAGCAGAGATGTGGAAATCATAATAACAACTCTTCCTTAGAATGAATTTAAATGATGACTGTTGATAACTAACTCAACAAAACAAATGCCACTAAACAGCAGTTTTACGTAGGACAGACTCGTGTTGGCTCTCACTTTAAGAGAACGGGTCAGCATAGCAGGACCAGAGCTTCACTGTATTACTCCTTCAACTATGACACATTCCCACAGCTCAGGCCCTGAAGACAGCCTTGAGACTCTTCCAAGTTGACGATCCCTACCAGGAGACCTACAGCGACTATTCCTATGAAAACTTATTTCACAATGTCCAGATACAACGCTACCAAAACTCTTTGGACAAAAAGAAAAGAAAGGAACACCACTCAATTCATGTTGTGAATCCAGTACCATACCAGTACTTAAACCAAAAACATCACAAAAAAAGAAAGCGACAGACAATATTTCTTATGAATGTAGACACAAAAATCCTCAATGAAAGACTGGCAAGCCAAATGCAGGAACATACAGAAGGATTAAGCACCAGGGATGCAAAATTGGCTTAAGAGCTAAAACACAATATTAATTGCTACATCTGAATCGTGTCCCTCAGCTCCCAAATTCGTATGTTGAAGTTCTAGCTTTCGATGTGACTGGGAGAGACAGGGCTTCTAGGAGGTAATTCAAATCACAACCTATAAAAAAATTAACTGAAAATGAATCAAAGACCTAAATGTAAGAACTAAAACTATAAAATTCTTAGAGAAAAATACAAGGCATAACTCTTCATGACCTTGGACCTGGTAATCTTTTAAGACACCAAAAGCACAAGCCACAAGAGGAAGGGAATAAAGCTAAATCTGCCTACAGCAAAATGTAAAATGTTTGTGCATGGAAGCATAATCTTCTAAGTCCTTACCTTGTTCTATATTGTCTTACAGCATCTAATTTTCTAAGTTCTTCACCCCTCACTTAACACACACCCTCCACCCTACCAGCACTGCGGCCATATGGGCTCCCGGCTTCTGGCTGGCATGCCCGCCACCCCTCTGCCTTGGGTCTCTGTCTTTGCTCTCTCCTCCTTCTACCTGGAGACTCTACCCCCAGATATAAGCAAGCCTGGATCCCACACTTCACTCAAATCTCATCTAAGTTGAGATTCACTCCTTAACCTTACCTGGCCGCCCCACCTAAGGGTGTACTCCCTTCTCTATTTTATTTTCCTCATAACACTTATCACAATCTGACATATTCTGTTTATACGACTATTTACTTTGTCTTACTGCACTACAAAAGGGACCTGGATTTGTCCCTGGCTATATCTTGAGAACTTTAAATGGTGTCTACCGATTAGAAGATTCACAACACGACCTGTTGAATGGATGAATAAATGAGTTTAACAAAATACATGACTAGGTCCTCTGAGGTATAACCGTATTACCAGGATCCTCTCACCTGCTCCAGGCTAAGATAGCGCACACAGCAATAGCTGCAGTATCCTTGTCTGTTCAGCATGTTGAATAATCAAAGTCAAGTGGCTGCTGGCCGGGAATACTCAGACTGGAAAAAAGAAACATGGCAAAAAATTTAAAAAATAAAATAAAAAGAAAGCAGTAAGTCCTTACTACCGTGAGGAAAACACCTTTGATAATATCAGAGAACAGAAATTCATTCTTGAGTCTGCCACACTCTTATTTCGAATAATTATGAAATTAGATGAGGCTGCCATGAGCGACTGAAGCCATCAGTGAGCCTGGAGGGGAAAGGAGAGGTGTGCACTTTCTAGAAGAGGGGCGTGTCGTTGGTAGGTGAGGCCTGGAGTTAATTTCCTATCAATTTTCTGATCACTTGTTAGAGTTATTAGGAATTGGTTCGGCACTCAATATGTAAAGACACAGTCCTACCTCTAAGTTGTTATTATAGTATATTCGCTATATGCAAATGAGGCCCAGTAATTTTCCCATCATGTTTCTACGGAAAATCCGACATTCCATGAGTTCTCAGTGTTATACCTAATTTTGTTTAATCCACAAAGGCGCAGATTTTAAAATGAAGTACCTGACAAAATTACTAAAAATCAAAATAACTAATTCGTGCCTGAAACACAAGATGCTTCTCTTCTGATGACTACATAAACTAAGTAAATATAAGGAGTTTTTTCCAGTTGGTGCAATGAGATTTCTCTACAAATAAAATATCCAAGTTTCTACCTCCCTAAAACCATAATCCTTCAACATTAAATACTGCAGTGGTTCCCAACCCAGGCTGAATATCAAAATCATTCCCCAAAATTCTGGTTTAGCAGGGCTGAGACAGAGCCTAAAATTCAGCATTTTTTCATTTCCTCAGTAATTCTGATACACAGCCAATTTACTCACTGACACAAAGTGTTTACAGTTAACAGTTATTTTAAATAATAATTCAATACAATTTGTAAGGCTTTTGCTGTGCTTTATTAAAATGAAAACAGAATTATAAAAAATAATTTCATCAAGTTTTAATTCTAATCATTTTAAACATTCTTGTCTGTTGAAGAATACGTAACAGAACAATCCTATAATGTGTTGAATATTTCTGATAAGATGATCCTGCAACACAAAAAGTTTACTCATTGAAATCAATATTTAGAAATGAAATAACAGCTTTAAAATCAATGAGAACAGAAGAGCTTTATTAAAGCAAAATGCTGTAACATCCACTTACCTGTTACTTTTTATTATGACAAACTTCAACTTTCTGACTTCCACACTTACAGGGCAAATATAAATCAATTAAACCAGCCTCTGAAATAGAGAATATACAAAATATGACTTATTTAAAATTTGGTCTTTTTTCCATTATTTCACTTCATTTATTAACCTGAAGCAACAAAATGAAACAAGTTTGGTTTTTTAAAAAATGTTTATTTTTGAGAGAGAAGAAAACAGAGCACAGACAGGGGAGGGACAGACAGGGAGACACAGAATTCAAAGCAGGCTCCAGGCCCCCAGCTGTCATCACAGAGCCCGATGCGGGGCTCGAGCCCACAAACCGCAAGATCATGTCCCGAGCCGAAGTTAGACGCTTAATCTACTGAGCCACCCAGGCGCCCCAAAGTTAAACAAGTTTTAAGTTGTATTGAGAGATATGCTCTATTTTCAGGCTGAGAGAACCCTAGGGCTTAACTCTGAACTTTGAAAATCATAAAATAACAAAATTTTTAGTGTTTTATTCAAAATATATTTAAAACAGTCAATCACTGAATGAAAGGCAAAATGAAGCGCAGGAGTCTAATATCACACACACACACAAAACTGAATCCTTTACAGATTTTTTTGATCTTCGACACATACAGCCTTTAATTCCCATGTCATAATAATCTACCATTTCTGTCATCCCATGTCACATACATGCCACTGTGACAGTGAGCCACCATGACTCAGAAACACCTGATTGGCATTCTTTAAACTCTGCATGCTAGGAACGTCACCTAACAAACTTACTGAATCAAAACTGCCTGGTGGGGGGCCAGGCACATGCCTGTTATGCATATTTAAAATGCTCTAAGGGGACTGTGGGGCAGGCTGAAGCAGTAACATAAGTCATCATTTTTTATGTATAATAAAATTCTTACTTATTAAAGGGTCATTTCTTTGGGGGCTGGGATTATATTACTTTTCATGACTGAACGGGTCTTTTTATTCCAATTCTGAACTCTCCTGGTACCCAGTATTTTCATAAAGTAACAAATCACCTACCTTGAGCAGAAAAGGGCAGGTATTTCACCAGTTCTATTAGTCTTGGCAAACATCTGTAAATTAAAACAATCAAAAAAAAGATCAGCCCCCTAAGAGTCTACCATAGGTCAAGTAAGTACCCCCAAGTCATAGATAAGTTTGAAATGTAACACAATTATGTTTCACTGGGAGAAAAAAAAAATTAAGTCCTTAACACAAAGCACCTTACATACTGTGACTCAAGGGTTCCCACATGACCTCCTAAGTTGCTCTGGAGCAGAGCAATCGTGATCCCCACCCCCACCCCATATACCCCACTGTCAAATATTTCAGATCTCTGCGCTCTGGGAACAGCAGCTGGAAAAGAAACTGGATCTTTGGTAAGGGTAAGAACACGATGCTATAACCCTATATGAGCTTCCCAGGAATTGTTTGAAATATTTACACTGGGTCCTGGACTAACCACACAACTTGGCTTCTACATTACGTTCAATGAAAAACACTGTCAATTCTTTATCACCTCTATCAATGGACAATCAGGCCAAATTATCAATTTTGTTTATTCTTCCATATTGTTCTTGGCAAAGTGGTGATGACCCTTACCTAGGATCACTTGTTAACAAAAACAATCCAACAATTTGGTTCAAAAGAGGCAGTGGCAGCACTGTATACTCAAAGAATAAATATTTAGCACGTACCCACCCTGTGCAGATGCTAGAAGCTGCAAAGGATAGAAATAGACAAGCTTTCTGGCTCTCAAGAGGTTTAAATTGGCATTAGGAAATGAATGCACAGATACCGGTGGTGTCTGAGACATCCCTACGCACAAATAGTTAAGGGCCAAAATGTCACCCTGGATATGGCTTTTTTAACTGGACATTGGGAAATGGGGAGGATTTATTCAAATAAAGATCAGGAAAAGATATTCCAAGCAACAAAGAAGCAAAAGAACAAAACTAAGAAAGCAAAAGTACCTTTAGAGACAGTAAACTGACAAGTTCAGCTGGAGCTGAGATTTCATTTAAAAATTTAAGGGGCAATAAAGCATGAAATATAGACTCCGATTCAACGTGATTGTATTTAAAAGAAAACTTGAGAATTTTGACCACATATTCAGGCAGTGTGGATTTTAGAGGGGGGAATCTGTATATTCAGAGAGCTTTGAGAAAATTCTGGAACAATGGTTCTTCCCTATTCAAAGGAGCTTTCACAGGGTAGGTTAAACTATGCAGAACCATTTTCTAGAATATTAGAGAATTAGTTAATACCCAAATTATCCAAATTCAAAGAACCAGAATCCCTTAGAGCAAAGGTTTAGTCTCATTTACGCTTGCAAATTATGAAAACACACACTAATTTTTTTCTTTCAAATATTACTTTTATTTTCATTATGAAAGTAAAACATATTATGGCACAATTATAAAAATAGCACTTTTAAAAACCAGTCATAATCACACTACCCACCATTAATATTGATCATATAGTCTTTGTTCTAAACATGTTGGTACAAAAATGGTAAAGTCTATTCTATAGCCTCCCTCTCAATTAACCGCAGGTGACAAGCACCGCTGTGTGATCGGATACATGATTCCAAAACCGAGTTTGCACTGACTGCATATCAGCGTAAGACAAAATTCCTCTTATCTGACAAGATAAGACCCAGCAGTCAGTGAATTAACCATTTAAAAATTAAGAGAATTTTAAAAATATATACACCCATAAATCAATATTTTGTCTAACTTAAGCTATATAAATGTATATATGTTTCATTTAAGGTCAGATTAAGCTTTTTTGTTTCACTGAGATTTGGGGGGGGACAGACAACTAGAGTTCCAAGTCATGGTTTTTTTCCATTTTTCATAAACCACACCATCACTGACCATCAACAAGTATCCACTTTGGTTCATTTTGAAAAGAACATGAATATAAAGACATTTCTGAAACTGAGAGCAGTATTATGATTAATGTTTAAGATATCCCCCAATCTTCTACAGTTGTCACACCCAATTAAGTACTCTTGCAGTGGCCTTTTTTTTTTAGTGCAAAGTATTCATTTTTCATAAAAATAATAATGCTGTAATAAAGGACAATGCTTAGAGTCTATTTCCTTCGTTTATGAAACACTTAAAACTGCATAAACCGATCTGGGGCACTGAACAACCATCTCTGAGACTGCCTGAGGTGACTTCACCACAAATGTCTCAAGACTGGATTCACTGTATTTTTGGGACTATTTCTTGCACACCTGCGCTGTGGACCTGCTGCAGAGATAAACACATTGTTGCAATGAGTTCAGCTTGTAATGTGTGTTTCCCAAACCGACTGGGGTATTTTGAAAAAAGAGCTAACAAAATTCAGAATCCCTATGGGAAATATTTTTCAACTGCCACACCAGACAGACACCGACTTCGTATTAAATATAAAAAGACAATAGAAAGGCATTTGATTTATTGAGTAAGATCATCCAAATTATCTGTCTAGCAACAGGAAAACAACGGGGGAGCTGTCACAAAACAATGGCTAAATGAAATAAAAAGACCATCTTAATTCAGTGTCCCTTTCTTTACAACATTAACTAATTTTCAACTTTCCATTTGTTTGGATTATCCACCTTACGCTGCTTTTCCTCTGGTGACAAGCATTATCCTGGACACCTCCGTTCAGTCTTAATAAAATAATAATAGCTAACTTTCAGTGAATGCTCAATCTGGGCTAGGTGCTATGTCAACAGTTTCATATGCATTATCCCAACACTATATGAAATTGGTGTCCCGGTAACTCCCACTTTACAAATCAGGAAACAGGTTTAGAGACAAGCAGTATCCTGTTCCAGGTCACACACCAATAACCACGGTAGCTGGGATTTGACCGTAGGTCAGTCTGAGCAGTTTATGCTCTTAACCTGTTCACTTCCATAAAATGCTTCCTCTCTGTATTTTCAGGAATGCTGATTGTTTTAATATTAAGTGGAAACAAATAATTAGGAATCCAATTTTCTGCAATAAACACTGTCACATATTCCAAAGAAAAGGGTAAAGCTCCCGTTTAGCTTAATTGCACCATTGCTCCCATTCTGAGACGAGTGCTGACACAGTACCTTGGATTAGTGATACTCAAACTTAATTAGTGTAGCACAGAGGAAGCAATGCATTTTATATCGCAACCCCGCACACACGCAATCACACAGGTACGCACCCCACACACGCACACCGGGCCCCCCCCCCACACGCAGTTAAAACAAAGCTTACAAAATACCCTCATTACATGTAATGCATCTGGCATTAACTAGGCTATCTTCTGTTTTTTTTTTTTTTAACGCTAGTTACGACCCACAAAATTAATTTCACAATTCACTAATGGGTGAAAACTGCACTCTGAAAAAACACTGCATCACATTATTACACCGAACAAACAATATTATAATAAAAGATGACTGTTGCCCTGAATTCAGCTTATTTCTATCCAATATCTTGGCCACTGCGGTGATACTTTATCAAATCCCTAACGACTTTCTTTACTAAGGTTGGCCGGTGGCCAAAATGCAGGGAAATGAAGAAAATTCTTGCCTTCCAGGCTTTGGATCCAAATCAGTGCACGTTAAGAAGGCAGCAGAAAAACGTTTACGCACTGCTATAGAAATGACCACAACGCATTAAGCAAAAAAAGTAGATTACAGTAGTATTCCCCTTTATGTAACACGAATATGCACTTAAGTACCCCAAATTGTTAATACTGATTCCCTTGACGATAAGATTGCGAAGAACTTTTTTGGTGGGTTTATTTTTTTTTCCTGATAGCATATAATTGTTGTCAAACAAATTAAATATAATTCTGTTCTGCGGATTAAAAAGGTTTAAACTACGTATTAACAACCAGCATCTCGATATGCATTTCTTCCACGCGCTGCCAAAATCATCGCGTCGGATAATGTTAGGAGCTGCCAAAGGCCTTCTAAAGAGCACGTAATAACGAAGGCGTAATCGGAGCAGATTTACACAACTGTTGCACGATGATAGTAAAATGATCATTAACACAAAAATCTAACGCTTCCAAAATAAATTCCAGTCTCCAAAGGCTGATAAAGGCCTAGGTCTGGGGACAGCTGGACACAGCGCAGGGCACTGGGGGAAGGGGATCTGTGGACAGGTGGCTTCGGACCTCGGCCCCACAGGTGCCCGTGCAAGTCCCCGCGGGTACAAAGCCCCAAATCCAACCTCCGCGAGCCGCCCCTTCTCCACCGCCCACCCCAAGGCCGCGTCCACCGGCCCCTCCGACCCAGGGCCCCCGACAGAAGCGCAGGGCAGCGTGCGCCCCACCTCCACCCCACGCCCCAGCCACCTCGATCCGGGCCTGGAGACGCCGGCCCCGCTCCCGCAGGACGGGCAGAAAGGGACTGGGGAGAGGAGAAGCCGCGGAGGACCTGCGAGGCGGGTGCGGGAGCCGGACGAGCGGTCCGGCGGTCCCCCGGGAGGAAGGGGCGCCCCGGGCGCCAGGCGAGCAAGCCCCACCCCCGGCCGCGCGCCCGGAGCCCGGGGGCGGCGCCCGGCTGCGCGCCGCCCGGGCTCGGCCCGCCCCGCCCGCGCCCTCCGCCGCCGCCGCCGCCGCGGTGCCCTGCGACGCGGTTCTCACCTCCGCGGAGGCCTCCCGGATTCCTTACGGGTCTGGGCGCAGGCCGAGGACCGGTGGGCGCGCTCCCTTCCTATTCCAGTTCCATGGCGGTGCCCGGACCCCCGGGCCGTCCGGGGCACCGCGGCCGCCCGCTGCCTGCCGCCCGCAGCCCGCGGAGCCAGACAGAGGAGCCCCCCGGCCTCTCCCGCCGGTGCGAGCGGAGAAGCGAAGTGCGAGCGTCACTCGCAAGACCCGCGCTCCGGGTCACGACTCAGCCCACGTAGACATCCACTGGGAGCCCAGCGCTGCAGTCCTGATCGAGCTTTGACGTCAGGGAAGGTGCGAAAACAGGGCCCCTTCTGACGCAGGAGCCGCGCACCGCCCCCTGCCCACCCCCGCCCCCGCCGCTGGAGCCCCCTTCCTCCCGCCCCAACCCTCCCGTCCCGCAGATCTTTTAAAGCGAACACTTCCTCCGGGGTCAGGGCCCCACTCCGGAGCTTGTAAAGTCAAACGTGTTCTAACCGAAATAACTGGGCTCGCAGCGGAGTTAGGACGCGCGATAGACACGAAGGTTTCAGCATTTGAGGACCCGGAGGGAAATTGCTTGCCAATTCCCAGCAACGGACGAACCTCGACAAGAAAATGTGGCTGCGAGGGCTCGGAGTTGACGCCGTTCGCGCGTGTTTGCCGCAGTGGGCTGCAGCGAACAAAAGCTGCTGTTTAATGAGCGCTTACTTTGTGCGAGGCCCTGCGTTTAAGGTTTTTATCTGTACTCTTGCATTTCATCCTCAAGGCAACCCTTTAGAGGGTCTTACTGGGGATCCTGTTATTCCCTTCTGACAAAGGAGACAACTGAGGCTTAAGGACGTTGGGTATTCAAAAACCTCCCCAGCACATGAAAGGGTTACGAATATTAACCGAAATCCCCTCAGTCATTCAGTGGTATCCTGTACCACCCACTGCGAATAGGGTGGTGCAAAAACAGCTGACTGTAATGGGGGAAACAAACCAGAATCAACCACAACACTGAATATGTCATTAAAATCTGTGGTCAGGAAAGTAATCATCCCTAAAATGGAGAGGGCCTCCGATTAGAGAGCTTATGTTTTAGGTAAAAATAATCTTAGAATGAGCTACCTTGTTCTTTGGCTATTGTTGTAATTGTCATTATATTTTTTTAATAAGCTTGTGACTTTGTCCCTTTTTTAAAATTCACCATTGCTTTTGCATCCACAGTTTCCATGCTTTGTGTATTACTCAGCGCTTGCCTTGCCCCCCACATCTTTCTCGACTTTAAACCTGGACAATTGCAGCTATTTAGGTTTTTTTTTAACTCACTTAAAAAATACTGTTTTCTTTTAAGGCCAGCTTTGAAGGCACATCCCATCCTTGGAAATGGTGAAAGAAAACCCATTATACATTAACCCAGCCACCGAGACATTATGCCTTTCACAGATGCGAAGACACACATTTTTCACACTTCAGCGTCTCGGAAATCAGGATGCATTTTACACACTGGTCTCTTAATATTAATATGGCCAGGTGGTCATATTAACCTCGATGTCATCGGCTCTACATATAGAAACTTGAATGCGGCTTTTCACATTGCCCTTATTTCAACTGAGTTAAGTGCATTGTTTAACAAAACCCACAACCCATAAAGGAGGAAGTGAACAAGCATAGGAGTCTCTTAAACTTGAAGAGAGCTTTTCCTAAGAAAAAGAAAAGCATTTCCTAGCACCAAAAAGAGATTTCTCTCAGCACATAAAAAAGAGAGAGATGGGACTGGCTAAAAGACCTGAGTTTTTACCAAGTACATTAGTTCTTAATGTGTTTTGGAAACCTACAAATAAACAGTTAAATAAGCCTAACACACACACCCAAAAAAGTGCAATGACTTAGATATTATTTCTGATGGTATGGTTTGTCAATTACAACCCTTCTAAGTTTGGGTCAAAAAGAGAAAGCATTGAAGAAGGAAAATGAGTCCTATATGTTACTGGGAAACTACCCATTGACCTCTTCTGGTTAGGTCAGAAAATGCCAGCCTGGAAGCCTTCTGAATAGAATCAGCTCCTGGGGGGGGGGGGGGGGGAGGCGGGAAGGACCCTAGATTCAATCGTAGAACACTCTTCGGAGACTCAATGCATCTCCAACACTTTTGGTGGCCCAAAAGACAATACTGTATGGAAAACCCCAGCCTGCAACAACTGATACAAAACATGTTTTATAAAAGTTGGGTTTTGAATGCAAATAAGTTTGGGAACCCCATAACCAATTTTATTTACATCTCCTTTTATATGCACACACAAGGTTGATACTTAATAAATCTAAGTCTGAAAGGGTTATTTCACGAAGTATGAAATAAAAAACTAAATTACAAAATAAAAATCAATGCGTTTCAGTTTAGTTGACAGCATTTTTTTCAACATGATACTATCATATAAACTTTTTTCTTATTTTTAGAGAGAGAGAGACTGAGCGAGAGAGACTGTGCACAAGCGGGGCAGAGAGAGAGAGAGAGAGAGAGAGAGAGAGAGAGAGAAAATCATAAATCATAAGTAGGCTTCATGCTCAGCGCAGAGCCCCCACAAAGTGCCTGATCCTAGAACCCTGGGATCATGACCGGAGCCAAAATCAAGAGTCGGGCACCCAACCAAGTGAACCACCCAGGTGCCCCATCATATAAAATTAAAATACATTTCATCCTGCATCCAATTAACAGTCTTTCCAGACTACATTTCTGCCTACTAGCTATGGGTCCTTTTTTGGCAGAACTTAATTATCTGTACGTTGTTTTAAAATTTTTCAGTTCCCCACAACCCTGTATTAATCCATTGTAGATCTATACTCATTCATTCGTCAGTATTTCTTTAAAGAACACTAAAAATCAAAGTTGGGGTTGTATGTTCCCTCCCCAGGGAGAAAAAGGATCCTATGTATGTGTTATTTCACATTCTTTCTTCAAGCGAAGAATAAAAACTGCTATTTTGTGTCCAGAAATCATTCCGATAATGCTTATGTTTTGTAAGCTGTTTAAGTTAACGTTAGGCTAATGTCTGAAGGAGAAAGGGAAAACCTAGATCTCATTCCTGAATCATAAAAGAATTTAGATTCTATCAGTTTAGAGCTTAGTTTATTTTTCCCTAAAATTCTATTAGTGCACATCTACCTATTCGAGTCAAGTGAGGTCATCATGAAGATTTTACCCATTAGCCTGGCTTTTTTTTTTTTTAAGTAGGCTGCATGCCCAACGTGGGGCTTGAACTCACAACCCTAAGATAAAGAATCGAATGCTCTACCAAATGGGCCAGCCAGGTGCCCCTAGCCTGGCATTTTTATAAAAAGTATATGGAGCACCTGGGAAGCTCAGCGTCCAACTCCTGATTTCAGCTCAGGTCGTGATCTCACAGTTTGTAGGTTTGAGCTCCACGGTCAGTGCAGAGCCGGCTTGGGATCCTCCCTCTACCACCCCCTCTCTTTCTGCCCCTTCCCAGCATGTGTGAGAGCTTGCTCTCTCTCTCTCTCTCTCTCTCTCTCTCTCTCTCTCTCTCTCTCACTGTCTCTCTGTCTCTCTCTCTCTCAAAAATAAATAAATAAACTTGAGGAGTACATAAAGAGTATAATGTCATCTTTAATAGAAAAGGATTCACCCACATGCCCCATCCAAATCAAAAATTTAAATTTAATGAGACTGATGACAAAATATCTCCATTCGTTTTGTCTTGTTCTTGATTCCTTCCTAAAAGGGAGACCCCATCTTTAACAAAAATTTCATTCAAAGGACAGAGGGTAGGGTGGTAGTTAGAACAAGAAGGAACAAATACGTTCTTGAAAAAGGAATGCAAGTCAAAGTCTATAGTTAAAGTGGCAGGGGTATACGGTGGACACACAGACAACAATGGTGGGTCTCAGTGTGGGGAGAGGAGAGCCGGGAGAGAACTTTGCAAATGAGTTTAATCCTCATCCACCACGCGGGAACTCAATGATGGCCGAAATCGGCAAAGCGCCACATAGCCGTATGAGCCTATTTTTACCGAAACCTACAAATGATCCACCAGAACTAGAGACAATGAAAGGTTTTTTAGTAGTTGCTCCTATTTGTCTGGAGTAGATGTGGACAAAAGAGTGGCAGCAGACCTGCAACTACACCTCTAATATCGCAACCTGTACCCCTTACGTCAATTTAACATTATGCGCAATGAGATTTAACACCCTTGTGACGGTCTTCCCATTCTATTCTTCCTTTAATCCAGTCACACCAACTCCTTCCCACTTTTGCATTCTGGGGATATCCCTGTAGTACATCTTTAAAAAAAAAAAATTAAGGCTTATTTTTGAAAGTGAGAGCACGAGGGAGAGGCAGAGAGAGAAGAGGACAGAAGATCCGAAGCAGGCTCTGCGCCGACAAACTGCCTATGCGGGGCTCAAACCCACAAACTGTGAGATCAGGACCTGAGCCCAGGTCAGATGCTTAACTGACTGAGCCACCCAGGCGCCCCTCACCTCTTATACCTCTTTACACAAAGACATCAATAGGGCCTCCTTTGATATAGTTTTTTCCCCTAATAATTCCTTACCAATTCTTACTATATTCTATTCTTTCTCTTTTTTTCTATCACTCCTTCCCTGCTTTTGTTGCTACTCACATTGTTTCTTTACCTTGTTTTTTTTCCTTGCTCTAAATTCTGGTGATGATCAGGACTGAAATTGTTACGAAACACACACTTGTTCCTCCTTTTTTTTTTTTTTAAGTTTAGTTATTTTGAGAGAGAGAGAAACAGAGGGGGGGGGGAAATAGAGAGAACCCAGGCAGGCTCTACATTCACAGTGCAGCACCCAACACAGGGCTCCAACTCACTAACCCCACGGTGAGATCATGACTTGAGCGGAAACCAAGGATAGGATGCTCAACTGGCTGAGCCACCCATGAGCCCCCTCTTCCTTTTTTAAAAAACGTTTGCTTATTTTTGAGAGAGAGAGAGAAAACACAAAGGGTAGGGGCAGAGAGAGGGGGACAGAGGATCCCAAGCAGGCTCTGCCCTGACAGCAGCGAGTCCCAGGCAGGGCTCCAACCCATGACTCGTGAGATCAGGACCTGAACCGAAGTTGATGTTCAACTGACTGAGCCACCCAGGCTCCCTCACTTGTTCCTTCCTTTAATTCAAAATTCATTTAAAAGTTTATGCCCTTTGGAGCTTTAAATTTAAAAAAAATTACTATTGGCTTTTATATGATGAAATCATCAATATGAGAACTATATTCTTGAGCCTTTCCCTCTATTTAAACTCCCCTGCCCCCCCAACTGTTTTCACTGGTCAACTTGCAACACTATAGAATTATTCCCTTTAAATATGGTTTCTATAGGGATGAATTTAGAGGCTAATATGAACTCTATAGACCCCATTTTTAAAATTAATTGATGGCACTCAAATATTACTTAGGAAGAGCTCTAGAATATATTAGGTGAAAAAAGCAAAGTGTAATGAATTTTTGTGCAAGAAAGGCAGAGCTAGGAATATATAATTATATTTCCACAAAGAAACTCTGAAATGCAACTCAGGAAATAATAAAAATCAATCACAGCACAAAGGAGGTTGCAAGAAACAGGGCGGAAGAAGGTGGGGGAGTGTCATTTGTCACTGTGCACTCATCATGTTATAGTTTAGGAGTCTTCTGGATTTTTTCTGCTTCAAATAGTGGCTAAGTTAAAATTTGAATGAACAGACATCAAGCAGTGGAGAAAGAAAGTTCTGGTGATGGGCTCTGTAGCAGGAGCCCAACCAGGGGACTTGGAGAAGGTCCAGGGAGGGATTTCGATACCATCAGAAACGCCACGTGCACTGTTTGCAACTAAATGGACTCCAGGAGCCCCTTCTGGGTGACCGTGTAGTGAGAAGCAAATTGGAGTCAACACTGGAGTCTATTTTTCCCCCAAAGTCCGAGGGCTGCCTGCCATCCGAGCCTGGGCCCGGCTACACAATTTTAGTTCAAACCACCACCAGCCTGAGCGCGGACAGCCCACCAGCTGAATGGAGCCCAGCCGGCTACAGAGGACTTACTGACTTCTCGGAAAGAATTTTGGCTCGGCTGTTGGAGAGGCCCTCACGGCAGGAGGGATCACCCCTGCCTGCACAGGAGTTCGCTGCTAACAGTGACCTCACCTCCTGCTCAAGCTCGTATTCAAAATTATCCCTTGGACTCAACCCAGTTGCATGGCTCCACACTTAGGCCACCCTCCCCGACTCCTGACCCTGAATTTCTCCGGGATCGTTTACCAAATGTCAATTTCCCCGAGCTAGCAATTCGCCTCGCCCAGGGTCCTGCTCTAGCCTATCCTGCCTTCAAACTCCCAACTAACAAGCTGCGTGACTGGGGGGAAAAAAAAAAAAAGCTAGTAAACCCGGGATCAGTAAGATAAACAACAGGATCCAAAACACGTATCTTGAAAACATCTCTCAAAAGTCACCCTCCAAGACAAGTAGTTAGGCACAACCTTGAGCTCAGCCTGGAGAGGCGAGTAGGATGTGTTTAGATGGAGAAGAATGCGGATGACATTCACGGAGGGAAGCAAAGCACATGAAAAGGGCTCAGTTGGGCTCATGGAAAATGTATCTTTGAGGCTATCGCCTGAAACATACCCTCTACTACAGCTCTGTTCCACATTTAATTTTCCATTCCAAGACCGGCCCGTCTGTGTCACACTCCACATCGCCGTGCAGTCTTGTTAGCAGATGGCAGTCAGACCACTACCGTCCCTTCATGGCACCCCTCCACCTCACCAACCCAACTTTCTTATTTGTATTTTTATTTGTAATGTTTATTTATTTTTGAGAGAAAGAGGCAGAGAACGAGTTGGGAAGGGACACAGAGAGGGAGACACCGACTCCAGGCAGGCTCTAGCCATCAACACAGAGCTCAACTCTAAGATCCTGACCTGAGCTGAAGTCGGACACCCCCCCAACAGAGCCACCCAGGCGCTCCAACCCAGCGTTCTAAATCTGCTTCACCATCAGACTTTTCACAGCCTCCACCACCAATTTCAAAAAAACCGTTCTAATTAGAGGACACTCAGTAGGATTTGTACCAACCTCACTGCTAAACATTATTGGCATTTGCTCCATCCCAACAGGTGAGTTGTTTGGCCTTCATGCAGCCCGCCCCCCCCCCCACACACACACACAGAAACTATGCTTCAGATCCCAATTTTGCCTGGCACCATGTACTTCAAGACTGGGCTTTTCTTACGGCCCTAATAACAAAAATCAATGTCACCTGTCCCTGGTGTTGCCCTGTGAACACTGGACTCCCATTCAATCCTGCTCACACTGGGACTTACCATGACTGTATATCAATAGCAAGAAGCACCATTCCCTTCAAGCTCACTTTGGCAAAGGCTTAAATGTGACCCAATTTTCATTCCCTTTTATGTGGAACAGGTCACATCTTTGGGAGTTGCGGGCTTCTCTACCAGGGTCACTGCCGTCAATAGACAAAATCAAGTCACATAGAATTATCAACGAATGTCTAAGACTTTATCTAATTTTGCCCAAGATTTTGAGGTATTACATCTATGAACCTGTATGGTGCAAATCCCTAACTTATTTTCATAGCTGGCTAGGAACCAACTTCCAAGTATGGCTAATTTTACTAACAGGTATGTTTTCTCCTTATTTGCCTCTATGTTGCAGTAACATACTTGTTTTGTAATATTTTACTTTATTATGGTAAGAATATTTAACAGGAGATCTACCTTCTTAATAGATCCTTAGTGTACAATACAGTATTCTTGTCACTGAGCACAGTGTTGCACAGCACATCTATAGAAGATATTCATCTTGCATATCTCCTATGGCTAACATATCTCCCATAGTTCCACCAAAGCATGTTCGGATGCCTGAGCACCACAGGGCCAACAGTGGTAACTACATTTTCTTAGGGCACCTGGGTGGCTCAGTCGGTTAAGCATCTGACTCTTGATTTGGGCTCAAGTCATGATCTCACACTTCATGAGACTGAGCCCAATGTCAGGCTCTGCACTCACATTGAGGAACCCGCCTGGGATATTCTCTCTCTCTCTCTCTCTCTCTCTCTCTCTCTCTCTCTCTCTCTGCTCCTTCCTGCATGTGCACATGCACATGTGTACATTCTCTTGCTCTCTAAAATAAATATTTTTAAAGTCTATTTTGAGAGAGAGAGAGAGAGAGAGAGAGAATGAGCAGGTGAGGGGCAGAGAAAAAGAGAATCCCAAGCGGGCGTTTAACTATCAGCCTGGAGTCCAATGTAGGTCTCTAACTCATGAACCACAAGATCCTGACAGGAGCTGAAAACAGGAGACACTTAACTGACTGAGCTACGCAGGTACCCCAATAAATAAACATTTTTAAACTGTATCTTCTTACTTATGTGTCCTCCACACTGTGGAATTAAGAGGCGTTAGACCCAGGGAAACCACCCGCCCTGGGTTAACTAATTCCAAGCAATAAGAAATTACCTACTCGCAAAGCTTTGATATGCAAGCAAACCAGTCCCCGACTCCTTATCCCCAACCTCCTTTCAAGCCACATCTGGAGCCTGGGACTCAATTCCCTGCCCTAATCACTACTGGGCAAAGTACCAGACAGCTGGAGACCATCCTAGAGCGCAGAGTCTACAGAAACTATGTGACTCTCCAATAATCGCTGGGACGCCTTGCTTACCTTGTTAAGCATTCCTTCCCGAGAAAATCTCCACGAGGGCTCCCGCCTGCAGCGTCCCTACCCCCTCCCTCTCCTAATCATGCAAACTCCTTCCCCAGTGGCCTTTCCAGTCGGCCTGCCATCTGCTTCTAAGGGGCCTTGGTGAGTGTAATGAGAATATTTTCATTCACGGCAATCACTTTATGTCCATGTCTCTTATGATTTCTCCTCAGAACAAGTCCAGGGTACATTATGCAAACAATCGGTACAGGCAGCAGTGACGTTACACACCGGAAACAGACAACATCTCTTTCAGCTTTTCGGGCTCATCAACTAAAGCCAGTAGCCCTGGTCACTACCTAACAGGTACAGCTGGTTGTTGACACGCTTACTGCGTGATCACTATTGAACTGTGTCCTTTTATCAGGTGTTGCCATGATGTCCCAGGCTAAAATTGGGGAGCTTGAGGAGCTGAGTGCTCCCCAACTGTCATGTGGAGAGTCACCTGCACAGCCACTCAGAAGCCACTGTAATAGAGCATCTCCTAACGCACAACACAGCGTGCCTCCAAGAGTGTTGGGTCTGGAATCCTATTAAGTTATTTTCTGGGTATAGTGGGATGAAGGCAAAACTCACCAGCAGGAGAAATTTGGAAAATTCCCAAACATGTGGATTTAAACCAGACCCCAGAACAAACAAATTAATCAAAGAAGAAATCAAAACAGAAATCAAAAAGTACCTAGAAACAAACAAATGAAGATTATAAGATAAAGCAAAAGCAGTTCTCAGCATGTCTTACTAAAAAATTACTTTAAGAATGAAGAGGGGCCCCTGGGTGGCTCAGTCCGTTAAGCCTCCAATTGTTGATATCGGCTCAGGTGATGAGCCACAGTTCCTGGGTTCAAGCCCCACTTGGGGCTCTGAACTGACAGAGCTGAGCCTGCCTGAGATTCTCTTTCCCTCTCCCTCCCTCTCTCTTTCTATCTCTCTGCCCCTGCCCTCTCGTTCTCTCCTTCTCTCTCTGCCCCTGCTCTTGCTCTCTCTCAAAACAAGGACATTTTAAAAACAAACAAAACAAAGAATGAAGAGAGATCACCAATAACACTCTAACAGGAGTAGCAGGGAAAACAGAAAGAACAACCCCACAATACCAAAAATCAGCAGTTGGTACAAAAATAATATCTCAGCAGAAATCGATGAAATACACAATGGAAGGAAAACAGGAAGGATCAACGTAATAAGAGTTCCATTTCGATGAAGATAAACAACATCCACAGTTTAGTTAGACTAACCAGGACACAGGGAAAGAACTCCACAATTAATAAAATCTAAACGAAAGAGGAGACATTTCAACGACTACCATGGAAACACAAAGCACAACAATTACCTGCCATCAAAGGGAACATCCAAGCAGAAGCAGCTCAGTCCGAAGTGTGTGCCTCCCCTTCATGTCGCTTTGCCCACTGCTCCTCCAGAAATCCTCCATACAAGCTGCACCCCGCAGGCCTCTCCCCCTGCCTGCTGACCCCCAGGCCGCTTCCCTCCCATCCCGGCCAGCCCTGCGCAGCTTCTGTTTTGGAAACTAGGAGCAAATATAAACTCCTTCCTTCAGGGCAGTCATTTTCCTGTCTGTAGCGCACTGTTGCTGCTCAGGACAATCACAGCCCACATATGGAGGACCGCTGGCTGCCGGCATCGGGGGTCACCCCGCAGAGCCCAGGACACACAGCCTGGGACGGCCCTGCTCACCAACGCGACCCCACAGCAGCGCCCACAGCCTGAAGGAAATGCTGCTTGGGGCGCACTTGCACTTGATGGCTGCTGCGCTGTGTTGTGTATGGTCGGGGTGGCCATGATCCCCCAGACAAAACTGGGGGGAGCTCCAAAACGGGAGTCCTCCCAAGCTGCCCCAGGAGTGCTGTGAAGGCGCCAGCCCCGCTCAGCCCCACAAAACCCAGAAGAGGCCCAAATACACCTGTGCAGTGGCACCAGGTGCTGCCTAAGAGCGTCCCTGGGTCTGAGGAGCAGGGTCGTGGTGCCTTCAGGCTGCGCTGTGTCGCCTACCACTAGCCACCGCAGAATATTCCGTGATGCTTGTTAGGACGGTGAGATGGACATCGCTCGGATCACAGCAGCAGTACAGGGACCCTCCACTGGGACTTCACCTCCGGGAAAGATTGCCCTTTCCTAAAAACACTGAGTGGGCACACGGGAAATAAGCCTACGGAGCAGAGCGCAGGCAGCAGTGGGAAAGTGCTAGGAGCAAACTAAGGGGATTCTGGTTAAAGGAACAGAACAGGATTCTTGCTGAACACAAAACACAGTGTCAGGCGGAGAAAGTAGGATTCAGCTCAGAGCTGACATAGCAGGGTTCTTGCTAAAAGTAGATTTTACAAGGACATGCACAAATGAGACTAGGAGAAAGTTCTAGAACCTGTCTGAAATATGGCAAAAGAAATACTTTGTCACAGAAGAGTCGAGGTCTGGTGCCTGGTATATCGCACAGAGGTGCTGAGGGTTGCTCCCCAGGGAGGACACCGCCTAAAGTGGGACTCATGGTCCCCCACTGCTGCTTACAACAAAGAGGTCGGTACCCCGTACAGAGTGGCGGTAGAGTGTCGCTCACGCTCACCTTGCAGAAAACATGTGTTCACCCACACTCATTCCAATGGTAAGATGGGCTTTACGAAGGACTCAGCGATAGGGTTAGGGACCTCTGCCGTTGGGATTCATGAAAGGGGGAGAGACGGGCTCAGCTCCAAGTACAGCCCCACCGTCCTTATACAGGACTTGGACTGACTGGGGCGTCTGGGTGGCTCAGTAGGTTAAGCGTCCGGCTTTGGCTCAGGTCATGATCTCACGATTGTGGGTTTGAGCCCCACGTCGTCGGACTTTTTGCTGACAGCCAGCTCAGAGCCTGGAGCCTGCTTCGGATTCTGTAGCCCCCTCTCTCTCTGACCCTCCCCTGCTCGCGCTGTCTCTCTGTCTCTCAAAAAAATAAAAAATAAAACATAAGAACTTGGACTGATTCATGAGTTTACTTTAGCCACTGAGTTTGTGATAACTTGTTAGGCGGCAATAAAAAAAATCACAGTAATCAGTACAAAATCAATTGTTGTTATTTAAAAATTTTTTAAATATTTTTGATGTTTTTTATTTTTGAGAGAGAGAGAGAGAGAGAGCGAGATAGCATGAGCAGGGGAGGATCAGAGAGAGAAGGAAACACAAAATCTGAAGAGAGGCTCCAGGCTGTGAGCTAGCTGTCAACACAGATCCTGACAATGGGTTCGAACCCATGAGATCATGACCTGAGCTGAAGTCGGACGCTTAACCAAGTGAGTCACCTGGGCGCCCCAATTATTATATTTATTACACAAGCAATACACACATATTATCCTTACAAAGTTTGAAATTTGACCTATGAGACTATATCAATTTTTAAAACTTTTGCACTCCAATGCAGGAATCAACCAAATAAAAGACAAGTGACAGAAAAGGAGAGGGGGTACCGGGCTGCCTCAGTCAGTGGAGGATGCAAATCTTGATCTTGTGGTCAAGACTTTTAGCCCCACATCGGGTGTAGAGAGTACTCCTTAAAATGTTGGCGCAGTCAGAAAGGAGAACATATTACAAACCATATATCTGATCAGAAGATTCCTGTCCTACATGTTTCAGGGACATCTACAACTCAGAAAGGTCAAAACAGATAGCCCATTAAAATATGGCCACTAGATTCAATAGACATTTGCCAAAGGTGGTTTAAAATTGCCTACAAGCATATGAAAAAATGCCCAACATCAATAATCATATCAAAACTACAGTGAGGGGCTCCTGGGTGGCTCAGGCTGTTGGGCGCCTGATTTGGGCAAAGGTCATGATCACAAAGGTCCTAAATCTGGGCTCCACATCAGAGACACTGAAATATGTGCTGAGCCTGCTTTGGATCCTCTGTCCTAGTCTCTTCCTGCCCCTACCATGCGTGTGGGCTCAGGCGCTCTCCCAATCTCTCTGTCTCCTCTCTCTCTCTGTCTGTCTCTCACTCTCTCTCGGAAATAAACATTAAAAAAAAAAAAGACAACCACAGTGATATATTTCCACACATGTATCAGCATGGCCACTATCAAAAGAACAAAAAAATGACAATTGTTGGGGTGGCAGGAAATTGAGAGCTAGAAACTCTAGAGCGCTATTGATGTGAATTATAATTATATACCCCAGGTAGAAAACAGAATAAAGATTACTCAAAATTATAAAAAAAGAAAATATCACATGATCCAGGAATCCCACTTGTGGTATTATCCAGAACTACCAAAAGTCAAGTCTGAAAGAGATTTGGACCCTCATGTTCATCTCAACATTGTTCACAATTGCTAAGAGATGGTGCTATACCGAATGTCAATCGCTAGATGAGTGGAGAGAGACAATGGGGTGTGTGCGTACACTGGAACACTCTGCAGCCTTCAGGGGGAAGCAGACTCTTCCCCTGCTACGGTGTGAGTGCACATGGAGGACCTTATGCTCAGCACAGGACCCCAGTCAGGAGAAAGGCAAACACCGCATGTCCCACGTGGACCTAGCATAGTGCTATTGGTAAGATCGCCAGTGCTGAGAATGGAGAAAGGTGCCCCTATACCGTGGTACCGCGGTATGTCTCCCACAGAGGACACTGTTAAAGGGGAAGGACACTCAATGACACTCCTTGACAATAGTGCTGTGGCCTTCGCTCAGAAGCACTGCAGTAGGGACAGACACCTCTGCAGTGCGCCTTTACACCGGGGACACAGGACTCAACTCTAAATACAGCAACCCCACGTGTGTATTGTGGCCCAGGAGCAGGATGGAGGACAGTGGATCAGTGAGAATTCCTTAGAGTAGAGGTCTAGGTTAAAGAGGGTTCTGGGCAAACCAGCTCTGAGGATACTTGCTGAAGACAGGTGGAGGTGATCGGACATGACAGGGAGATGGTATGGATGGTTTCCTGATCAGATATCCATGCAAGTGATCAGAAGTGGAGGGTGGAGGTCCTGCTCAAACAGACTTACCAAGGTGAGAGTTAAAACTCCGTTTGACGAGGAAGTGCACTGAGAGTCTACAGGAAAGTGCCGTGCATGACCGAGGGAGTAAAACAAAGAATCTATGTCACCAAGCGGCACCAGGAAAGGACTGAAAGTGCCCTGGAACAGTAGCAGGACGGCACCGAGGCACGGTACTAAGGTACGGTACTGAGGCACGGTAGTAAGGTACGGTACTGAGGTACGATGCCGCCTAAGGAACCACCAAGAGGCGCGCGGCCAAGCGGCGTCAGATGCAGCTCGCTCGCGAAGTCAGAGTCCAGTGCTGCGCCTGAGGTGGGTGATCACCCAAGGCAGCGGGACGTGGTGCATCACAATACCCTGTTAAGGGAAAGGAGTATTTGATGACCCTTGTGAAAGATGGGAATGCAAACCATTCAGGACTTGGCCTTAGTTGTCCGACCCCTGCAACTGGGACCTCAGTGCAAGACAGATTGGGACCAACTCCGATTACAGCATGAGCAGCTGGGCATTGGAGACAAGGAGCCCGTGGGACAGGGCGTGGAAATTACTGGGAGGAAACATCAGGGGAAAGGAGGCTTCTGGCTAATCCTACCTAACAAGAGTCAGGCTGAAGACAAACGGGGTTGACCAAACATCACCTTGAAGATTGGGAAGCTTGACGATCCTGATCGCAAGCCCAGAGTACTGAGATACAGAAATTTCCGTAAATAAATGTGCAGGGTTTGCTCACACTCAGATTTTACCAAGAAGTGCACAGATGAGTTTCAGTTGAAGTTTCAGAACCTGAATGTCGTTCAGTAAAGAATCTTTGTTACCAAATAGGTGAAGCAAAGAATCCACATCACCAAGCAGTGCCTGGAAAGGAGTTGAAGTGCCTGGAACAGTAACAGTACAGCACTGAGGCCCGGTACTAAATTATGGTACAGAGGCATGGTACTAAAGTACCAAGGTGGAAGTTAAAACTCCATTTGTCGAGTAAGTGCACTGAGAGTCTACAGGAAAGTGCCGTGAGTGACTAAGGGTGTGAAACAAAAAATCCACGTCACCAAGCAGTGCCTGGAAAGGACTGAAAGTGCCCTGGAACAGTAGCAGTATGGCTCTGAGGCATGGTACTAAGGTACAGTACTGGGGCACAGTAGTAGTGTACGGTACTGAGGTACGATGCCGCCCAAGGAACCACCAAGGGGCGCGCGGCCAAGCGGCGTCAGATGCTGCTCGCTCTCGAAGTCGGAGTCCAGCGCTGTGCGTGAGGCGTAAGGTCTCCCAAGGCAGCGGGATGTGGTGCATCACAATAGCCCTGTTAAGGGAAAGGAGTATTTGATGACCCTTGTTAAAGACGGGAATGCAAACGACTCAGGAAGTAGCCATAGTTGTCCGACCCCTGCAACTGGGACCTCAGTGTAGGACAGACTGGGACCCACTCCGAATACAGCATGAGCAGCTGGGCATTGGAGACAAGGAGCCCGTGGGACAGGGCGTGGAAATTACTAGGAGGAAACATCAGGGGAAAGGAGGCTTCTAGCTAATCCTACCTAACAAGAGTCAGGCTGAAGACGAATGGGGTTGACCAAACATCACTTTGAAGATTGGGAAGCTTGACGATCCTGATCGCAAGCCCAGGGTACTGAGATACGGAAATTTCCGTAAATAAATGTGCAGGCTTTGCTAACACTCAGATTTTACCAAGAAGTGCACAGATGAGTTTCAGTTGAAGTTTCAGAACCCTGAATGTAGTTCGGTAAAGAGTCTTTGTCACCAAAGCGTACACTGGTACGGGGCTGCAGGACGCCAGGGAGAACCACCTCCCGATCCGCAGGGTGGTGAGGAGTAGCACGCAGGGCAGCGCTGAGGGACCGCGTGGTGAGGCGCCACTTAGGACGCACATGACACAGGTCAAGGGCAGAGGGACAGAGCCGCCGTGCGCTGAGAGCTCCCTGTGACGCACAGAGCTCAGTAATGAAAAATAATGTAATGACACTTGTTAAGATGGTAAGAAACGCTTTGTTCAGGTCCTTCATGATACATAGAGGGACCTCGGCCATTGTGATTTGAATCTGGGGGGGAGATGGGGCTCATCTCCAAATCGATCCTGGGCAGTTCTGACCACAGAACTTGTACAGAGAAGTGGGTTGCATTTAAGCCACTGAGTGTGTGCCGATTTATAACTCTGAGAAAACTGTTACGGTAGGGGTCTCCTTGGTGGCTGAGTCCACGAAGTGGTTGATTCTTGATCTCAGGTCAGGTCATGCTCTCAGGGCCTGAGTTCAAGTTCTGCATTAGGTCCACGCTGTGTGAGAAGCCTACTTTAAAAAAAAGGAAAAGTGGGGCCCATGAATGGCTCTGTGGGTTGAGGGTTAGACTTCAGCTCTGGTTCTGACCTCCTGGCTCCTGAGTTGGTGCCCCACTTCATGCTCCCTGCTGCCGGCACAGAGCCCATCTTGGATCCGCTTTTCCCCTTTGTCCGCTCCTCTCCTGGTTGCGCCGTCTACCTAAAAAATAAACAAACGTTATTCTTAACAACGGGCCCCTGGGTGGCTTGGTTGGTTAAACTTTGACTCTAATTTGGCTCATGGCATGGCCTCACAGCTCGTGAGTGGAGCCTGCACTGACTTGTGAAAACCTCCTCCCTCTCTCTCTCTCTCTCTCTCTCTCTCTCTGTTCCTCCCTGGTTCTTTCTTTCTCTCTCTCATTCAAAATAAGTAAATAAACTAACAAATTTCTCAAATTATAAAAGACTAAAAAAAGAGAAAAATATTACAGTAATCATGGTGAAACCAATTAGCATATTTAATACACAAGCGATACACAAATATTGCCACTATAACTTTTTGAATAAATAAACTAACCAATTTTCAAATAATAAAAGAGTACAGAAAAAATATATTACAGTAATCAATATGAAATCAATTCCCCAAAAACGGTACAAATATGGTGAAAATGTGTATGGAAATTTGGCCAAATCACTAACCTGGGAAATGCATACCAAGGTACTGTGAGAAATGGGGCGCCTGGGTGGCTCAGTCCGTTCAGCGTCCGCTTTGGCTCAGGTCATGATCTCCCAGTTAGTGGATCGAGCCCCCGTCGGGCTCTGTGCTGCCAGCTCAGAGCCTGGAGCCTGTCTTCGGATTCTGTGTCTCCCTCTCTCTCTGACCCTCCCCTGCTCGCACTGTCTCTCTGTCTCTCAAAAATAAATTTAAAATATTTAAAAAATTTAAAAACCAAAACAAGAAACACAAAGCACTGTGAGACAATGGCTCACATGTATGAGGACGGCCATTATCAAAGGAATAGAAGGCGCGCCTGGGTGGCTCAGTTGGTTAAGTGCCCACTTCGGCTCAGGTCATGATCTCACGGTCGTGGGTTCATGATCTCATGATCTCATGATCTCACGGTCGTGGGTTCGAGCCCCGCATCGGGCTCTGCGCCGGCAGCTTCTATGGGGCCCCTGAGCGTGCACGGGGCACACAAGCAGCTGCACTCTGAGCCCGTGGGCACCTTCCTGGTGCGCGGCAGTCGCCAGAGGAACTGCTTCTTCGCGCTCAGTGTGAAGATGGCCACGGGCCCCAGGAGCATCGGCTTGCACTTCCAGGCTGGCTGCTTCCACCTGGACCGCAGCTGAGAAGAGCTTCGACTGCCTCCCCAACCTGCTGGAGCACCACATGGCAGCGCCGCAGGAGCTGTGCCGCCAGCGCGTCGTGGCCACCGCGGGCCGTGAGAACCTGGCGTGCATCCCCCTCAATCCAGTCCTCCGCGATTACCTGAGCTCCTTCCCCTTCCAGATCTGACCAGCCACGCACGCTGCATTAGCTCGGGCGCCCTGTAAAACAAAACAAAACAAAACAAAACAAAACAAAACACCAACCAGCTAGCTCAGAGCCTGGAGCCTGCTTCCGATCTGTGTCTCCCTCTCTCTCTCTCTGTTCCTCCCCTCTTCACACTGTGTCTCTCTCTGTCTCTCAAATAAAGGTAAAAAGAAAAAAAAAGGAACAGAAAAGGACAATTGTGGCTAAGGACATGGAGAAGTTAACCCCTGGGGTGAATTTAAATAGTGCTCCAAGATGGAAAACAGAATGGAGGTTAACCAAAATGATAAAACGGGAGATTATCATATGATCCAGCAATCCCACCAGTGGCATCCATCTGAAACTACTCAAAGTAGGATCTTAAAGAGCTATTTGGACCCCATTTTCATCACGGGAGCTAGGAATACCGTGCAGCCTAAGAAACAAAAAACCTGACACATACGACTGCATGAAAGACCGAACTCAAAGACATCGTGCAAAGAGAAAGAGCCAGTGTCAAAAGAGAAAATACAATCTGTATTGTATGACGCCACTCGTTTGAAGTATCTAAAGTAGATAAAAGTCCTGGAATGACAGTGGAATGGCAGTTACCGATGCCTGGGAAAGGAGAGAAGAGACACTATTGTATTGATTATAGGGTATCAGAGGCACAAGGTAAAAAATTGAGGCAACTATTTAACACAAAATAAATATATGTAAGACAAAATGTATACTTAAAAAACTTTTCAATGAGAGTGGCTCAGTCTTCTGAGATCGTGATCTCAAAGTTTGGAAGTTTAAGCCCCGAATGAGGCTCTGTGTTGACAGGTCACAGCCTGGCCCCTGCCTCAGATTCTCTGGGTCCTTCTCACTCCACTCCTCCCCTTCTCGATCTCTATCAAAAATTAAAATAAAACGTTAAAAAATGTTTAATAATTAAGATAATAGTTAACAAAAATTAAGTATTCTTTCACCAAGAGTCATCACAAAAGGGACAAATGACACAGGTGCAGGAGAAGGAACTCGGAGGGTCCGGATCTTGGGCTCTCAGCTCTGGCTCACAGTCTAGGCGAAGCAGCGATGTCCAAGAAGCACCAATCCTAGGATGTAGGAGTGACTGGGTGATCCTCAGCGGTCACACGGGGGCCAGCCCTGAGCGTCCCCTCCCTTCCCACGCTGAGTGCCTGCACAGTGCGCGCTAGGCTACCGGTCAGGCCTGGGAATCTAAATGGGTTCTTTTCTGGCCACAGTGGTATGAAGACAGAATTATTATTGGAAGAAAAACAGAAAACCTGTGAAACCTCTGGAAATCATACCTCAACTCCAAACAACCAACGGGTGTAACAAGTACACCAATGGGAAAACGAATTGTCGTGACACCATCAGAAATGAAACACGTCACAGCAAAGTTTCTGAGATGCAGCAACAGCAGTCCTCACGATTCGTTTGTAGTGAAAAGTACTATATCAACAACACAGAAATTTCTGAACTAACAACCTACGTGTAACCTCAGGGAAGAATAGTGCGAACAACCGAGTAAAATCAGCAGTAGGAAGGAAATAATGAGGACGGAGCAGAGGTCAAGGAACTATAAGACAGAACAGCAGGAAACCAACGAAATAATAGTTCCCTTCTTAAGAATATGAACAAAATTGACAGGTTTTACTTAAAGTAACAAAGACAGGAGGGAGGACCCCAATTAATAAATCTAAAAGATAGAGGACATTTCAACGCCTGCCATGGAAACACAAAACACCAGAGGAGACTGTACAACAATTACCTGTCAACAAAGGAAACAGCCTAACAGAAGCCTTAAGTGTGTACTTTTCCTTCAAGTTGCTTTGCCCACTGCTCCTCCAGAAATCCTCCATACAAGCTGCACCCCGCAGGCCCTCTCCCCCTGCC
>PISW01009506.1:0-60146 GCA_004023785.1 Mungos mungo
GAAGTTTGATGAGTTCCTTGTATATTTTCGATACTAGCCCTTTATCTGATATGTCATTTGCAACTATCTTTTCCCATTCTGTCAGTTGCCTATTTGTTTTCTTGATTGTTTTCTTTGCAGTGCAGAAGCTTTTTATCTTGATGAGGTCCCAAGAGTTCATTTTTGCTTTCATTTCCCTTGCCTTTGGGGATGTGTCGAGTAGGAAATTGTTGCAGTTGAGGTCTAGGAGGTTGTTTCCTACTCTCTCCTTGAGGGTTTTGATGGTTTCCTGTCTCACATTCAGACCCTTCAGTCATTTTGAGCTTATTTTTGTGTATGGTGTAAGAAAGTGGTCTGGTTTCATTTGTGTGCATGTTGCTGTTCAGTTCTCCCAGCACCACCTGCTAAAGAGGCAATCTTTTTTCCATTGGATATTCTTTCCTGCTTTGTCAAAAATTAATTGGCCAACATTTGTGGGCTCAGTTCTGGGTTCTCTATTCTATTCCATTGGTCTATGTGTCTGTTTTTGTGCCAACACCATACTGTCTTGATGATGACAGCTTTGTAGTAGAGGTTGAAGTCTTGGGATTGTGATGCCTCCCGTTTTGGTTTTCTTCTTTAATATTACTTTGGCTATTCAGGTTTTTTTGTGGTTCCATATGAATTTGAGGATAGCTTGTTCTAGCTTTGAGAAGAACGCTGGTGCAATTTTGATGGGGATTGCATTGGATGTGTAGATTGCTTTGACTAATAAATGACATTTTCACAATGTTTATTCTTCTGATCCATGAACAGGGAATGTTTTTCCATTTCTTGGTGTCTTCAATCTCTTTCATAACTTTTCTATAGTTTTTAGCATACAGGTCTGTTACATCCTTGATTAGGTTTACTCCTAGGTATTTGTTGGTTTTTCGTGCAATTGTGAATAGGATCAGTTTCTTGATTTCTCTTTCCACTGCTTCATTATTGGTGTATAGGAATGCAAGCGATTTCTGTACATTGATTTGTACCCTGCAACTTTACTGAATTCATTGATCAGTTCTAGAAGGCTTCTGGTGGAGTCGATCTGGTTTTCCATGTGGAGTATCATGTCATCTGTGAAAAGTGAAAATTTGACTTCTTCTTTGCCAATTCTGATGCCTTTTATTTATTTATTTATTTGTTGTCTGATTGCTGATGCTAGGACTTCCAGCACTATGTTAAACAACAGTGGTGAGAGTAGACACCGCTGTCGTGTTCCTGATCTCAGGGGGAAAGCTCTCTGTTTTTCCCCATTGAGGATGATATTAGCTGTGGGCTTTTCATAAACTGATTTTATAATGTTTAGGTAAGTTTCTTCTATTCTGACTTTCTCAAGGGTTTTTTATTATGAATGGGTACTGTATTGTATTTCATCAAATACTTTTTCTGTATCTATCGATAGGATCATATGGTTTTTATCTTTTCTTTTGCTAATGTGATGTATCACATTGATGGATTTGTGAATATTGAACCAGCCCTGTAACCCAGGAATGAATCCCACTTGATCATGATGGATAATTTTTTTTATATGCTGTTGAATTTGATTTGCCAGTATCTTGTTGAGTATTTTTGCATCTGTACTCATTAAGGATATTGGTCTGTAGTTCTCTTTTTTGGCTGGGTCTCTGTCTGGTTTGGGTATCAAGGTGATGCTGGTTTCATAGAATGAGTTTGGAAGTTTTCCTTCTATTTCTATTTTTTGGAATAGTTTGAGAAGGATGGGTATGAGCTCTGCTTTAAATGTCTTGTAGAATTCCCCTGGGAAGCCATCTGGCCCTGGGCTCTTATTCCTTGAGAGATTTTTGATAACGGATTCGATTTCTTCACTGGTTATTGGTCTATTCATGCTTTCTATCTCTTCTCATTTGAATTTTGGTAGCATGTGCATTTACGAATTTGTCCATTTCTTCTAGGTTATCCAGTTTGTTGGCATATAATTTTTCATAGTAACCTTTGATGATTGCTTGTATTTCTAAGGGATTGGTTGTGATAGATCCTTTTTTCATTCATGATTATGTCTATCTGGGTGCTCTCTCTTTTCTTTCTAAGGAGCTTGGCTAGAGGTTTATCAATTTTGTTTATTTTTGCAAATCAACTCTAGGTTTCATTGATCTGCTCGACTGTTTTTCTGGACTCTATCTTGTTTATTTCTGCCCTGATCTTTATTATTTCTTTTCTTCTACTGGGTTTGGGGTGTTCTTGCTGCTCCCCTTCTAATTACAGTAGGTGCTCTGTTAGATTTTGAATTTGTACTTTTTCTAGTTTGTTGATATAGGCCTGGACTGCAATATATTTCCTCATAGGACTACCTTTGCTGCGTCCCAGAGATATTGGATTGTTGTATTTTTGTTTTCATTTGTTTCCATCTATTTTTTAATTTCTTCTCTAATTGCCTGATTAGCCCAATCATTCTTTAGTAGGGTGGTTTTTAACCTCCACCTTTTTGGAGGTTTTCCAGAATTTTTCCTGTGGTTAATTTCAAGTTTCATAGCATTGTGATCTGAAAGTATGCATGGTATGATCTTATTCATTTATATTTATGGAGGGCTGCTTTATGACCCAGTATGTGATCTCTCTTGGAGAATGTGCCATGTGCACTTGAGAAGAAGGTGAATTTCCTATCTTCAGGATGCCGAGTTCTAATATATCTATCAGTTCCATCTGTTCCAATGTGTCGTTCAGGTCCATTTTTTCTTTAGTGATTTTCTGTCTGGTTGATCTATCCATTGCTCTCAGTGGAGTCTTAAATTCCCCTGCAATTAGCACATTCTTATCCATAAGATTGTTTCTGTCTGTGATTGTTTTACGTATTTGGGCGCTCCCAAATTTGGCGCATAGATGTTTATCATTGTTAGCTCTTCCTGATGGAGAGACTCTATAATTATTATATGATGTTCTTCTTCATCTTTTGTTACTGCCTTTACTTTAAAGTCCAGTTTGTCTGATATAAGCATGGCTACTCTGGCTTTCTTTTGGCTTCCAGTGACATGATGGGTATTTCTCTGTCCCTTTACTTTCAACCTTAATGTTTCTTCAGGTCCAAAATGAGTTGCTTGTAGACAGAAAATAGATGGATTTTGGTTTTTTATCCATTCTGCTACTCTGTGCCGTTTGGTTGGAGCATTCAGTCCGTTTACATTCAGTATTATTATTGAAAAATGTGGGTTTAGAGTCATTGTGTTCTCCCTAGAATTCATGCTTATAGTGGTGTCTCTAGCACCTTGTAATCTTTGCAACATTTCCCTCATAGAGTCCCTCTTAGGATTTCTTGTAGGGCTGGTTTGGTGGTCATGAATTCTCTCAATTTTTGTTTATTTGGGAACACCTTTATCTCTCCTTCTATTTTGAATGACAAGCTTGCTGGATAAAGGATTCTTGGCTGCATGTTTTTTTTCTGTTCATCACATTGAAGATTTCATGCCATTCCTTCCTGGCCTGCCAAGTTTCATTAGATAGGTCTGTAACCACTCTGATAGGATTCCCTTTGTATGTGAGGGCCCTTTTATCCCTAGCTGCTTTCAGAATTCTTTATCTTTATATTTTGCCAGTTTCACTACGATATGTCATGCCGAAGGCCGATTCAAATTACATCTTAAGGGGGTTCTTTGTGCCTCTTGAATTTGAATATCTATCTCTTTCCCCCGATTTGGGAAATTCTCAGTTATGATTTGGTCTCGTATCCCTTCAGAACCTCTCTCTCTTTCTTCTTCTTCTTCAGGAATTCCTATGATAGGGATGTTGTTCCATTTAAATGTATCACTCAGGTGTCGAATTCTTCTTTCCTGCTTCTGGATCAATTTCTCTCTCTCTCTCTCTCTCTCTTTTTTTTTCCGGCTTCCTCTTTTCCTATAACTGTGTCTTCTCATTTACCTATTCTTCTCTCAGCCTCTTCAAACCTTGAGGTGGCCACCTCCATTTTATTTTTCATCTCACTAATAGCCTTTTTTTAACTCATCACACCTATTTTGAAAGTCCCTAGTCATTGTATCAGTAGCTTCTCTGATGCTTTTTTCAAGCCCAGTGATTAATTTTATGACAGTTGTTTTAAATTCTTGTGCAGTTATATTGTTCTGTTTTGCACAGTTCTGTGGCTGTGACTTCTTCCTGGAATTTCTTCAGGGGAGAGTTCTTTCCTTTTGTCATTTTAGCCAGTTTTCTGTCTCTTGTCTGTTTTAAAAAGCTCGTTGTGCACTTTGAACCTGTTAGTATTGCTCTGTTTAAGGAGGCTTATTCACTCTCCAGGACTTTCATTTCAGAAAGTGTTCTTTTAATGGTGTCTCTCAGTTTCTTTTGTTGTGCCATTTATTATTTTATTTCCCTACTCTGCCATATTTGAGACTCTCCGTCATGTGTACTTTGGCTTGTTTCTTGGGGTAGCCCTTGAAAGGAAAACAGATAGACAAATACACAGGGAACAGAAGCACGCAAACACATAGACAAATCAAACCAAGAAATTAAAAGGAGGAAACGAAGAAAAGAAAAGGCAGAGGAAAGAGACAAAAAGAAGAGAAGAAAAAAATAAAGGGGGGCAGAGACAACTAAAGATAATGGACAGTCTAAAAGTGGAGAGATAAGGATGAGATAAGGGAGAATATATCTGGACGGCAAGATTAAAAAAAAGAGGGAGAAAGGAAAAAGGAAAATAAAGAGTAAAAATTAAAAAAAATTTTAAGTAAAGGTAATAATAATAAAAAATAAGTACAAAAAAAGCAGCAGCTTCCCCTCGTGGATAGGCGTGGTTTGGTGTAGGTTGGTCTCGGGGGCTGCTCTCGGAGGCCTAGCCTTGGTGGTTGCAGAGAGATGAATGGCAGCACCCCAAACTCCGCTGGAACTAAATGCTGCAGGCCACTCTTATGAGTCCAATCTCCTTCTGCCGCAGCTGAGCCAAGCTGTATTTTTCAGGCCTGCCTTGCTTCAAAATCCTGGTCTATGCACTTTTATGCTACCACAGATGAGATGTACTCACTTTGGCAGCTGGCTTCATAGCTGGGATTGCGTAGAGGGAGGGAGCAGTTTCACTTGGCGCCGGCTGGGATTCGTGCTGCCGCTGCTTGAGGCACGGGGCACTGCCAGAAATGTGGTGCATGCTCTCCCACAGACGTAGGCGAAGCGAGCGCCCCTGTTGCCATGCCAACTCCCTCTGGGATTGCGTGGGCATGGGGGCTATTTTTTCCCTTTTAGTACCTGGGATTCAGGATTCGCGCAGCCAATGCTGGAGGCGAGATGTGCTGTGGAAATGAGGTGTGTTCTTCTGCTCCCGCAGCGGAGTCTTGAAGTTGGTGCCCCTGGGGCCACTTCTGTGGCTTCTGACTCCCTACAGGGATAGTGCTGGGGTGAGGGCTGTTTTTTTCCCTTGTGCCACCAGGGTTCTGGTTCAGGATTCACGCTGCCCAGCAGTTATGAATGGAGTGAGAGTTTTTCTCTCTGTGCGGGGTTAAACTTTCTTTATCTCTTCTCTAGAGACAGTACTATGAGCATGTTCAGTTTCTCTTTCTCTTCCCTTTGTCTCTCAGGGGCTCTGCCTGCTTTCCTTGTGTTGGGCGGGGGCTCCCACCTCCCCTGCCCTTCTCTGGTTGGCCCATTTTCCAATCTCCCCAGTTCACACTCATTCACTCAGGCATCTTTGAGGCTGTCTTCTTTCTGGAGTCTGTATTTTCTCCTTCCACTCTTGCAGATGACAGTAATGTCTTTCTCAGTTCCATAGACAGGGCGGATGAAATTTACAGAGCTCCCTTCCTCTCTGCCATCTTGGCTCCTCCTGCTTATGAAGTTAAATGTTGGAGAAAGATATTTTGAATTTCAGGTGTCTGAGAATTTTCATGAAAATTTTAATTTTTACCCCAAACAATAGAATGACATCACTTCTGATAAAAATCATACCATGTTTTCTCTTCTGTCAAATCCTAAGTATTATACAGAGGGGAAATCAACTTCAACTGAGCCAGAGTTCAAGTTGGAGCTGGCCCAAATACCACCTTTGCAAATCATCACAAATCTTTCTCAGACCCAAACTTGCATTTGATGATGAGATTAGATCGGTGTCTTGTATTTCAGTGTTGTGCATGTGGTTACAAAAAAGGTTCTTCTAAGACTAAAAATAGTTTTGAGCATACAACTGGAAGAAATGTATGCATAGTTCACTGCAATAAAAAATTTTAGGATCTTAGGCTAAAGTATTTCCAAATTCTTTAGTCTTATGAAAATGTAGTCACTCTTGTAAAATCTAAGTAGTATCATATTTTGTTTACTTACTCATATTTGCAATATCCTATTCATGTTGGTGAATAATTTTAGAGGACTTGAAAGGTAGTTTAAGATTGACTGTATGCTTTCTAGTTTTATTTAAAAATATAATAGAATTGAGAATTTTAGGACTAAATACCAACATTTCAGTTATCTAGAACATCTCAGTTTATTCTTTGGACAGATTTCTGGGTGTTTTAGAAAATTAGGATTATCTAGAATCTAGAAAAAAATAGCAAATCTGATAGTTTACATTTGAAAATAAGTATGAAAATTACTGGGGATATAAACTGCCTTACATATAAACTGTACTAGACACAGATCAGTGCTTTACTTATATTTGTCTCATTTAATCTTCAAATTAGTCTTATGAGATCAGTGTTACTATTAGCATTTTTTAAAAGATGAAAGAGAACAGAAGCTTTTAAAGAAATTAATCATTTGCTTGAACTTACCCAGCTATTAAGTTGCAGGATTGAAATAGCCATTTATTTTCTACTCCCAATTCTGGTGCTCTCAATGGTCACTTCCCCTGGGAAGATCTAAACCTGACAGCCACTCGAAGGAAAATCTGATCGTTTGGCTTGCTGACCAAATAGATTATTACTGGCTATGACATCAGATTTATTAGAAACCAAAGAGAGAGAGAAAGAGAGAGAAAGAGAGAGAGAGAGAGAGGGAGAGAGAGGGAGAGAGAGGGAGAGAAAGAGAGAGAGAGAGAGAACTGGAGAAAGAAGAAAAGTATAAGAGAAATATCTAGTTGATGACATAAATGACAATAAGAGTGACTATGACAATAGTGATCAGAAGATTGTAATCAAATCTGTAACGGAGTAGTTCTACTGAGCAGTAGCAAATGCACCTATTAACTAACTTAGAGGTTATTTGAGTGCAAATTGGTAATGAATTTTAAGTTCCATACACTGCCCTATGTTTAAGAAAGCAGAGAATAATATAGTCTGGGTTAGGCATATTTCAATGGCTGTTATTAAAATTGAAACCTTTTATGTAAAAACTTATCAGGCATCTGGAAACCTGTATCACTAAAAACAGTACTTTATCCCAATGATTTTGCTCTTAGGATGTCATGGATATTTAAGGTTTTTGACATAGAAGAGATCAGGAAAACTGTCATACTTTAAGACATTTAGTGTTTCTTATTTATTATCATTTAGTTCTGAAATAAATGGGACTCCTAGAAGTAATTTCACTTATTTAAAAAAAGTTCTTTCGATGGGAAACTTTAAACCACAGAACATGTTGCCTTGTACTGAATATGTTATTTCTTTATTCAGGAAATGGATCAAGGGATTTTATTTGATTGTTTCAAGGGACAGAATCATAATTGGTTTAGGCAATAACACTTGAAAGAATTTTACTAGCATTTCTTTTCATATTTTATCACCAAGCCTATCCCCCTTGCCTTCCTTATATAGATCTTATACCTCATTTATCTAATGTGTGTTTGGTGTTCTTTTCCTTATATGTATATCTCTAAAATATGGATAAAACTGTTCTGTGTGTGTATGTGTGTTTACATACACACACACACACATAGTTTCATAATAGTGATGTACTCTGAACCGCATTCTCTCAAAAAGATGTTTCTAAAATTTTAGTTACCATATGTAGGTCTAGTTTGTTCGTTTTCCTCTTTTATGTAGATAACACACATGCCATACTAATATCCTCATATTGTTTCCTTCCTCCTTGTGCATCTCTCTTTCTCTGGTATATAACACAAAGCCTGGATTGCTATGTAATAGTGTATACTCATGCTCTATTTTACAAAGTACGAATAGATCATACTCCAAAATATCTGCACACATTTGTATCCCACTGACATGATTTCAAAATATTCACTGATGTACTATTTGATATGCTATTTCTACCTATTTAAATACATAAAATGATACCACATTATCTTAATTTGCCTTTGTCTTATTAGTGAGATTAAATATTGCTTTGTATCATTATCATTAGCCACAAATCACCTCTTCAACAACCAGTACTTCTGTTTGTTGACTGCCTCCTTAGCATCTCCTTCAGTTGTAAATATTGGTGTGTCCAAAGGCTCAATATTTGTTTTTTGTTTGTTTTTTTTTTAAAGTAGTTTATTGTCAAATTAGTTTCCATACAACACCCAGTGCTCTTCCCCACAAGTGCTCTCTTCCATCACCTCCACCTCTTTCTCTTCCTCCCCCTTCAGCCCTCAGTTCGTTCTCAACATTCAATAGTCTCTCAAGTTTTGCATCCCTCTCTCTCCCCAACTCTCTTTCCCTCTTCCCCTTTCCCTGGTCCTTCATTAAGTTTCTCCTGTTCTCCTGTTAGACCTATGAGTGCAAACATATGGTATCTGTCTTTTTCTGCCTGACTTATTTCGTTTAGCATGACACCCTCGAGGTCCATCCACTTTGCTACAAATGGCCAGATTTCATTCTTTCTCATTGCCATGTAATATTTCATTGTATATAATATACCACATCTTCTTGATCCACTCATCAGGTGATGGACATTTAGGCTCTTTCCATGATTTGGCTATTGTTGACATTGCTGCTATGAGCATTGGGGTACAAGTGCTCCTATGCATCAGCACTTCTGTACCCTTGGATAAATCCCTGGTACTGCTATTGCTGGGTCATAAGGGAGTTCTATGGATAGTTTTGTGAGGAACCTCCACACTTTTCCAGAGCGGCTGCACCAGTTTACATTGCCATCAACAGTGTAGGAGGGTGCCTGTCTCTCCACACCCTCGCCAGTATCTATAGTCTCTTGATTTGTTCATTTTAGCCACTCTGACCAGTGTGAGGTGGTATCTCAGTGTGGTTTTGATTTGTGTTTCCCTGATGATGAGTGATGTTGCAAAGGCTCAATATTTGAACATTGTCTCTTTTTAATCTACAATGACTCTCTTGAGTCTTTAAATCCTCAGTTTGGATGAGGTTGCCATCTATGTCCTGATGACTTCCAATTTATATCTTTAGGTAGAACTCTTTTATATCCAAATGCTTCAATGTGTCCTCTTGGGAGTTCGATGAATATCTTGAGACTTATGTGTCCAGAAGTGAACTTTTGATCATTATGCTCTCCTCTCAAAAAATCCCTATTCTTGTACCAGTTTTACTGCCTATCATGAAACATGCTAAAAGATCTTAAAATGTTTCTTGACTTAACAGTATTCTCTCATACGTTATCACCTATTCATCAGTCAATCTTCTTGGCTTTATAATTAGTATATATCCAGAATCCAGATGCCTTCTTTATATTCAATCACTATCCCTTTGTTTCAAACCACCATCACCTTTGCTTGGGTCATTGCAGTAGTCTCTTAACAGTCATATGCTTTGATAGACACCATAACATTTCAAAATATCTGGCTTAAAATTCCCCTATGTCATTTCATCCCATTCGTAGTTAAAACCCAAATCCTTGCAATAAAAGAGTGCTATATAACTGTTTAACCTCACCTACCCAACTGTACTTACCAATTGCATTTCAGCCACACTGGCCTATTTGTTATTAAATATGCTTGTAATCTTTTTTAAAGTTTGTTTGTTTTAGAGGGTAGGGTAGGGGCATGCAGAGAAGTGGGGAGGAGAATCCCAAGCAGGCTCTGAGCTGCCAGTGCAGAGCCCAAGATGAGTCTCTATCTCAGGAAACATGAGATCATGACCTGAGCTGAAACCAAGAGCTGGATGCTTAACCAACTGAACTACCCAGGCACCCCTGCCAGTAATCATTCCATCTCAGGATCTTTTAATTTCTGTTTCCTGTTGGGAATCTTGTTCTCTTGGATAGCTTCATGTTTATTTGCCTGTCATTTTCTGGGTCTTGTTCAAATGCCACCTTGGTTTTCAATTCCTGGTATCCCGATTTGTTTTAAAAATATTCATTACTACATGATATCTTAGGTGTTTTCTTTTATTATATGTATTTTTCTTTAATTTATATCCTTTTAGAATATAACTGCAGGAGGGCAAAGATCAATTTTGATTCTAGCTCTATCCCCACTATTTAAGACAGTTTCTGGCCTTAGGAAGAGCCTTGAGTAATGTACAGGATTGTTGAATTGCTATATTGTACACTTGAAACTAATATGACATCGAATGTTAACTCTATTGGAACTTAAATAAAAAAGTGTCTAGAATGAAATTACAGAATGTTAGAATAAAAATGATTTTGCTTTTAGCTAAAATTTATATTTTGACTAATATTAAAATTGATATCCAGGTTTATTTTGCTTTGTATTTGGTTCATATTCTTATGGTGTAAAAGGATGTGTGTCTCTCTCTCATATGTGAATTCCAGTACACAATATATGTATATATTAAACCTTTCTTCCCAATATTTCCCATGCCCTTTTCCCTTTTGGAAATGTGTCACTTTGGGACAGGATAGTGTATGTGTATGTATTTTAAGAGTAGTTTTAGGTTCATAGCAAAATTGAGAGGAAGATAGAGAGATTTCCCATATACCTCATTGTCCTTCCACATTCATAGCCTCCTCCTCATTGTTGATGTAGATTCATCCTTGGTGAAAAAATATACCCTTCTGTTGTGTGATATTTATAATGGAAGAGGTTATGAATATGGAGGGACAAAAAGGTACATGGGAAATCTCTGTATTTTCTTCCTATCAACCACAGAAGGGAAGGGTATATTTTTCACCAAGGATGAACCTACATCAACACATCATGATCATTCATAGTTTACCTTAGGGTTCACTCTTGGTTTTGTGTATTCTATGCATTTGGACAAATATATAATGACATATCCACCATTATATCATTATTACAGAGTATTTTTGCCACCCTAAAATCTTCTGTGCTTTGGCTGTTCATCCCTTTCCTCGATCTAGTCCCTGTAGATCACTGATCTTTTTACTCTCTCCATCGTTGTGTCTTCTTGAGAATGTCATATAGTTGGAATCATAGAGTATGTAGCCCTTTCAGATTGACTTGCTTCGCTTAGCAATATTCACTTAAGATTCCTCCATGCCTTTTCATGACTTGACTTGTGAATATTTTTAAAAATTCACACTGTAGATTTTCTTGTTCTGTTAAATGTGCTTAGCCTGTTTTATTTACTATAATCTCACTTATGCTGGGACCTGTTTCTTCAATGTTTTGATGATTTTGATTTACATGTTTCCTGTTCTTTAGTTTTCCTACCATTACCTTATAAAAATATCTCTTGACCTGACAGTTATGTATTATGCTCAAGACCCATATTATATATTTTTCTCTATCAATATTGTCCTAACCAAAGAAACTCTTTGGCCCTGTGTTGATATTCTAAGCTTTAGGACTGTAATGTTATTCCTTATTTAGTCAAAACGTATATTCTTATTTTAATGTAATATTTATTTCCCATTTATTTTTCTTCTTGCAGCAATTTATCTTTCAAGGAATCTTTCAAAGATGATACATGTATGATAAAACTTGTGAAAATTTTTATACTGAAATTTTGTTTTTACCAATTAATTATATAGGGAGAAGGGTGGGAAATGGTAGTCTTCCTTTATGTTCAGGAGATCAGCAAAACAGTTTGATACAACCAGAATCCTCTCTTTCATAGGACGCTATCAAACTGTAGCCTAATAGAAGGGTTTTTTGTTTTGTTTTGTTTTGTTTTTAGTTTTGGTAAGAGTTTTGGTTATAATTTTATCAGCTATTTTATCCCCTGCCTGTACTAATTATTTTTTCTTTAGGTTTTCCAACTCAGTGGATTTTAACACTGCTGTCTCTGTTCTCTGACATTCTTGTTCTTTTTTCCTCATTTTTTCCCCGCCTCTCTTTTCCTCATGTCCTCTGGGAGAATATTGCCTGATCCAATATCCCAGTTAAGTAATGTGATTTTGAATGTATTCATTCTGCTATTCCATTGGATTATTTATTTCAAAAATCTTGTCTTCCATGTCCAATATTTCCATTTTAGAACTACTTGATTGTCTTGCCACATGTTGCAAATAAGTTCCTTTTTTCTGTTTTAAGTCTTTTACTTGTTTTTTTTTAACTTGTTTTAAGTTCTATACTGCCCCTTTTTTTGAGTTCATTTTCCTCCTTTCAAAGTTTTTCTCTCCATTTCCCTCTAAAACAGTTCTCATGTTCCTTAATGTCTCTTAAACATTTGCTTACAGAGAAGAATTATTTCCTAAAATGAAAGGAAACAACAGATGGCCTGGTCTACCATCTGTTGGGTGGGTTAGAATGACAATACTGGAGATTTTGGGACTTTTGCTTCTCATTCCCTTTTTCTACCTACTAGAAAGAACTTTCCAAACTTTGTGCTCAGTCACTGCTCTTGTCCATTGTGGCAACTCTCCTTGGTAATTTCCCAGCTCTGTGCAGTATGGGGAGGACTCCGGGAGCAGCTGGCTGCTGCAACCCTTGTTTTGGCTCTCCACACAAGCAGAACATTGTAGTTACCTGGTGGTTATCCTATACCTTCCAGCTGGTGATCTAGCCTTCCTGCCCTGTATGTTAATGGGGTGGTCAATGATAGCGGAATAATAATTTCAGGGTAATAAGTAGATATGGGTTTGCTGTCTTTGGGACAATAAAATATCTTTTGAAATTGTGAAGAAATAGGATAGACTGAAAACATCTAAGATTTTGAAGGGGAGAAGAATCTATGTCCATTTGCCCTTTTATTCATTTATCAAACATTCATATATCTATTTATTTAACAAATATTTATCAAAGACTTATTATGGGCCCCAAATTGTTACACTGTTCCATAAATGCACTAGTAATTGAGTAATAAACAAACAAAAAATCCCAGTCTGGGTGGAGAGAAGACCAATAAACCTATATATAATCTGTTAGGGCAGGATAAGTGCTGTGAATCAAAACAAAACATTTACAGGAGAGAAAATGTCAGAGGCTAGGAAGACCAGATTTGAGCAAAGACCTGAATGAAGGGTGGATGCAAATAGGATCGCTTTGCATCTCTACCACTTAGAATCCCTGTAATTGTAGGTAAAGTTTATGGTATAGATTGAGTGGAACAATATACATAAAGATCCATTGCACGACATTGATGAGGGACTCAAAAAATGGGAGCTACCAATACACATTATTAAAAAGCCCAAATTAATAATTGAGTTAGCATATCTAACTTTCCTATTAATAAAAATTGCTTTCATTTGTTAAATTTCTGTGAGATTGGCAGCAAACAAATAGCAAATCTTCTTATTCACTTTTTTAAAAATATCTGAGGGTCATTAGTCATGGTCTTGACCATGTAAAGATTCCACTGGCAGGAAATACTGCATTTTAAGGGCCATTCAAGGAAGAGTATGAATTAGTGAAATCTATAGTGAGGATAGCTAATAAATACTTGCTAAATTCTCTCTAGTTCTTAAGAAGGAAATAGAGCTAGCTCTCTTCCACCCCTTCTTCCTACCACCTCTCTCTCATATGTTAAGCCAGCAGAAAACTTAGCATAATTTCATCATAAAAAACATCATTAAACATTCCTGTTCAAGATTTTCATCTATATAAACACACAGAAACATCAAATGATATCCTTTCCATCTTCCAACATTTCCCTGGCCATCATCCATATGAGAATTGAACATCTCACTGTTTATTGTCACATTTGATCAAATGATATTAATTATTTATCTTACTCTCTTACCTTGAACCTCAGAACTGCTGTGAAGAAATTGACTGTTTTGTAAAACTGCCCACTTTTAAGAGTTGAATATTTGCCATCAGAGAATAAACTAAAAAGTTTGGACCATCTTCTCTAAAGGCATTTTCCAGAGAAATGTCCAAAATGTTTTTAATGGCCACAACACTGCAATAAATGTATGATAGTTCAACTTTACTGCTATAAAAGAAATAGAGCTCATTTAGATAAGTGATCTCAAATTTTTAGTATCCTATTTTTTGTCCCAAACAAAATTTTATTTAGGTTGTTATATACAAAATATGAAAAAGAGTTCAGTTTTCTAGTTGAAATTTGGTGGAGAAGGATGGTAATTGCAAGAAGCCCAGATGCCATCTATTCAGTTGTCTCCTGACTTGGTGAGGTAGCCTCTTGGGGGTCTGGGGAACACCATTGGGAAACCACTAATTTAGACGTCTGAATTCTCTAATTCTTATGTGCAGTTAAAGAATAAAAGATAGATGTGGTCTCCATTAATTCTTTCTTCATAATATAGACTTACCATGCCCAGATTAACTTGATATTTCCTATTACACATTTCAATCATAGAAGGATATAACAAGATTATTCAGCCATTATGATGAAGTATTCCAGTAACATGGGCAGCTTCTAACCATTCAATAATCTCTTACTGAGGAGTAGATTTATCTGAAATGGGAGTGAGAGTTGAGAAACAGCCATCCTGACTCTGTACTGGATGCTTGCCTGCGAATAACAAGTTTACAGTGTTTATCTATGCATAATAGGGTCCAAACATTCCTGTCTGTATTCATTTATCAACACTTTTTAAAACCCACCATATACCAGGACTACAGTGAGAGTTTGAAGGCAAAAAAGGAAATGAAAGAAGAAAAGAAAAAGACCAGGTCTCTGTAGGCTTTTGGCAGTCAAACTACATGACTTACTTGATACTGTAATATTTAAAATTATAAAGGAAAAGTACTAATTGGCAGTGAAAATCATTCTCTATTTTCAAATTGGCTAGAATTGCCAGAAAAAAAATGCATGTTACAATGTCATTGAATTAGTGAGCCTCATTGCTTTAATGATCAATTATTTTTTAATGTTACAATTTCAACTTTGAAATTTTCAGGGACTGATTGTTGGAGGTAAGAAAATAACTTGTCCATACAAATATTCTATATTATTTATTGGTGTCCTCCATCAGTCCCTTAAAACTGTGTGTGAGATATGGCCTGGGTATTTCTCAAGGGTAGGCTGGACATTTCTTTAAGAGTTATACTGGGGCGCCCGGGTGGCTCAGTCGGTTAAGCTTCCGGCTTCGGCTCAGGTCAGATCTCACATTCGTGGGTTCGAGCCCCGCGTCAGGCTCTGTGCTGACAGCTAGCTCAGAGCCTGGAGCCTGCTTCCTGTTCTGTGTCTCCTCTCTCTGCCCCTCCCCTCTCATGCTCTGTCTCTCTCTGTATCAAAAATAAATGAAACATTAAAAAAAATAAAAAAAAAAAGTTATATTAAATGAGGGGCACCTGCATGGCTCAGTCAATTGAGCATCCGACTTTGGCTCAGGTCATGATCTCACAGTTCATGGGTTCGAGCCCCGTGTCAGGCTCTGTGCTGACAGCTAGCTCAGAGCCTGGAGCCTGTCTTTAGATTCTGTGTCTCCCGAGAGAGATTTCTGACCCTTTCCTGCTCATTCATATTCTCTCTCTCTCTCTCTCTCTCTCTCTCTCTCTCTCTCTCTCTCGTAAATAAAAACACTTAAAAAATTTAAAAAGAGTTATATTAAATGAAATCCAGCCCATCCAGTTATATTCTTAAAAACTTATGAGAGAGAGGAACCATATGTAGAAAGCAATTCTGTCCTTTGCATTGCTAGTGGCATGAGTATCATGGTAAATACATAATTGGAATTCAGTACTTTATTCACTGGCTAATGGGTTGATGCCCAGAACTATTGGCCATGAAGATCGTACAAAGAGGGCACTATTCTAAGAAGTAGAGCTTGAGGGTCATTAAGTTCTACAACTTTCACTGTTCTTTCAAACACCAGATATTATGCAACGGCATTCTGTACAATTTATTTCCTGAACTTTTGCCAATGAATATGATTTTCTCGTAATTCAAATACTATCAGCTCCAGTAAATGACAGTTCACAGCTGTTTTCTTAGCCTTGCTTGCACCCAAGTTTTCAGGAGGGCACACAATTGCCCTTAGACTTGGTTCTAAACTGTAAGGATTTGTGATTTGTTAGCTAGGATGACTTAGATGAAACCCCCTTCTAAAGAGATGACTCCATAGTCATGTGTATTTACAGAAATACTGTTATGTTAACTGGAAAATTATTTTTTGATGAGAATATTCCGTCTTTGAACTGATTGATGACATTAATTGACAATATTGGTATCTGTGACCTGTTTTTATATCTGTTCTGGTGTTGTTAGTGGTTTAGATGGTGGTTGCAAATGCAGTAATATGTTACCTCAGACCTTGCTGATTCTTGATTTGGGATGATTTCCAAAGGGATTGGCCGAAGTTTACTTATTCTTGTCACCCATAGAAATAGATTGCTGATTAGAATAAGTCTGAATAAGATTTCTGGAGCATTTTGATTAAGAAAATTTACAGACATTTTAAACATTTGTTAGATCGAAAATCATTATTATCAGATCATTATCTGTACTTTTTTAGTTCCTGGTTATGTGATTTTTATTTTCTTGTCTGTAAAACAGTGATGATGATGCCTACTTCTTGGTATTCAACTCTTTCATTCATTAAATGGTGTTACTAACAGAGCCTACATCATGGCATTGTGAGTGGTAATGGGTTAATAAACATAAAGTACTTAAGCAGTGAGTGGAATACACAATTTTTTCAGTGGTAAAACTGATCTTGAAAATTGTTATCAGCAATGTGATTACCTTTTTGTTAGTAATAAGAACATTATTTCTGGGCATTTAAAGAAATATCACATGAGAAATTTAGTCTAGACCTCTATTAATTAGGATTTTGTATTAAATGTGTCCATTTAACAGTAACATAAGTATTCTAAAATAGACAATTTAATAATGTAGACTTCCCTGGATTAATGAAATTTCCCCCCATTATTCTAAGTCTTATACTAAGAATCTGAATTGCACTCTTAGCTTGTGCTGAGTATTATTATAATATATCAAAGCATCGATGGTATACTGGAAAGTGCATCATTATGACAGTTGTCATAACTGTTTTATTCCCAATGATTTTTCTAATCTCCTCTTTTCCCCCTTAACTTTGTTAATAACTATTTTGAATACTCTGTGGAGGTGGTGTAAGATTAACTGTTAAACTTGCTTCTGGCAAATGTTATTTTAACTTAATCAGCATACATTTTCTTTTCTATCAGCACCTGTTTTTTTCCTTTAGGCCTAACATCTTTACTGTAAGATACAGTTTTGATTCCTGTTGTCAAAAAAAAATGTGTCCCACCTTTTTCCACCCCCTCCTTTTTTTTTTTTTTTTTTTTTTTTTTAGTAAATTTCAATAAATGGATCCCTGGAATTATAAACTTTTGCAGAGACCTGAAGACCAAAACTGATCCTGGTTCTTTCATCACCAGGAATGCATCTGAGAGCTAATGTTATTAGTTTCTGTTGCTCAATCACTTGCACTACTTCTGTTTCTTCCCTTTATTGACCTAGTTCTTTGGCTCTTTCTTGGTTTCTGTCTGCTATGCCATATTCTTCCAATAAATACCTTTTGTTAAAGTTAGCCAGAGTTGGTTTTTGTTGCTTGCAGTTAAATTCCCTGGTAGTATAGTATTACAAAAATAGACTGTGAGTTGGTGAGAAAGCTGTGGTTCCAGGAATTTGTTGAATTTTGCTCTGTGAAAGTCACTGAGCTGGTCATGGCTGTTTCTTCTAAAAATGGAAATGTTTGGGATTCTTGGTTTTGAAATTTGATTCTAGCTCTAATACCACAAAAATGTTGCTGGGATAAAATAAAGTATTAAAGATGGAAGCCCTCTGAACAAGCTCAGACTACTTACATAAAGGAGGCACCCTACCAGGTCCATATCAATGATTAAAATGCCCTCTTGTACTATCTTGTTAGATCAAGACAACACAGAGGAAATATGTTTCAGGAAATGGCTTGAAACATAGAGTATGGCCACATGAGATTAAATGGAAAATACGTAAAACTTTTCCCTTTTGAAGGGAAAAGCAGGATCAGGAAATATTTTGGGTAGTAGCAAATAAAAATTCATTGCTCCTGAGATATATATTTTTTTCCTCTCTGGCTTTTAATTTAAGCTGTAAAATAGTGAGGACAACTACTGATTAGCTGTCAGTTCAGAGCAAGTGCAGAGTAGGGAAAACAACTTTGAGGTGTGCATAATATGGACACCCAAACCTTGTAATTCCACAAATTGGGTTTATTTTTTTGGTGTTTATTTAACCATGCTAACCTATTTTCATGTTTTATTGTTTTAAGCCATTTTATTGAAAGAGATTGCCATACAAAAGTTTTACATATTTAGCATGTAAATCCAGTGAGTTTTAGGATAAGTATAGATCCGTGAAACCATCACCATAATTAAGACTGCAAAGATATCCATCACCTCCCGGTTTCCTCCTGCATCCTTTATTACTACTATAATTTTGCATGTAGTAAGAATACTTAACATGAGATCTACCTTCTTAGCAAATTTTAAGTACACAATACAGTATTGGTCACTATAGATATGACCCTGTATGGTCCATATCCAGAACTTTACCTTAGATGACTGAATCTGTGTACCCTTTAACTGTTACCTCTTCATTTTCTTCTGTCCCCCAGCCCTTGGCAACCACCAGTCTATTTTCTACTTGGGTGAGTTTAACCATTTTAGATTATATATGTAAGTGAGATCATGGAGTATTTGTATTTGTGTGTCTGGCTTATTTATTTAGCTGAATGATCTCCTGATCCAACCCATGTTGCTACAAGTGGCAGGATTTTCTTGCTTTTTAAAGGATGAATAATATATCATTGTAAATATTCTTTATTTTATTTATTCTTTATCCACTCATCCAATGATGGACATTTAGATTGTTTGCATATATTGGCTATTGTGAACCTTGCTATTGGTTTCTTTGGGTTCTTTATATTTTTTGGTTATTAACCCCTTATCCAATAAATAGCTTGCCATACAAGTAAATCAGCTGAATATATAAAAAATTTCTACCATTGTGGAAGTTGTCTTTCTATTTTGTTCATGGATTTGTTTGCTGTGCAGAAGTTTATTAGTTTGACATAATCCCACTTGTTTGTAGTTGATGCTGTTGTTGCCTGTATTTTTGGTCTCCTATTGAAAAATAATATCACCAAGATCAATGTTGAGGTGCTTTTTCTATCACCATTCTGTAGGACTTCTACAATTTCAGTTCCTACATTTAAGCCTTCAGTTTGAGTTGATTTTGCATATAAGAGTCCAATTTTACTCTTTTGCATATGGAAATCCAGTTTTCTCAATTCTATTGAAGAAGGTATTCTTGTCTGTAGGAGGTTTCTGAAATCAGTGTTTCTTTGTGGTGAAGAGGGCTGGGTCCTCTGTCTACCATCTTGCTAATGTCCTTCCTCAAATTATTGATAAAAGCCTATGACCAGTCTTAAGTTTGGCAAATAATATCTGTGATGAGAGAAGAAACTGTCCTTTTTAAGGATCAAGTTGTTACTTAATCTTTTAAAACTGAAATCCATTTACAGATTAGTACTTTGTTCCACCATGGTTTCAGAAATACATTGTTTCAGGGATGGAGATGCAGTGGAAAAATGTAATCATGTACCGTATGTCCCTTTTCCAAGATGCCCTTTCAAAGAATGTTAAAAGGAAAATATTTAAAAACTGGAGCTAGTATTCATGTATTCATATATGTATTATATATTTTACCGTGCTGTTATTGATGTACCTCTAATAAGCAATGATGTCTTAGGAAATGTTCAACAAATAATGAACACAAGTATATAGATGCAGAGATAAAGATAAAGCTATAAAATATATGCAGTGCACTAATATGCACAGAGCAAACTACTGAGTTTAATACATGCTTTTGGAAATGGGAGATTTGAACTTCTATGAGGTAGAACAAAACTTCCAAAATAGTTAGAGCTAATAGAAGTTCTACATCAGTGAATCTTATTGAGTTCATTTAAGACAGTATCTTAGTAGGAGTGTCATAGTTTATAGAACTCATGATGTCTTGAATAATATCAAGGGCTCAGTAGGTATTCAGTCATCTAAGTTGATGACGACGATGATGTTTTAGCCACATCAGTGTTATATCATCTATAGTTTGGAAATAATGATACCCTCACCTTTTGTTTTCATTTTGTTGGGGTATACTAAATTGTTACTAAAACAGTATTCATCTTCTGCTGTTACTAATTTAAAGCATGTGCATCTCATACTTTATTTATATTTTTTAACCCAAATAACAAGATGACCTCATTTTAAGTCAATCTTGTCTATGTGTAAATTCCATTGCAAAAGCATGGATGGCAAAATTTTAACAAGGAATCGACAATTAAGTATATTCATGCTTACTTTCAATACTGTTTATTGACTAAATTATACAGTTTGAGAACATGGTATTGGATACTTACCATTTAGAAAGCCTTACCATATTCTTTCTTGCACTATCTTATTCTGTCCCACCCAACCTGGCTCTATACAACCCTGAAATGCAGTTAATTCTGAATTTTCAACCCTTGAAACTACTAGCCTATGTATTTCCACAACTGGTTCTCCAATAAGGACAAAAAATGATTGAACATGTGTGCAAGAATACTTGTTTTATTTTAAGAAGAATGCTCAAAGTTCACCCAACTAGCTTAAATTTAAGGAAGGCAGACCTGAGAGTTGCATGTGCTCTGAGTTTTTCCCGAGTAAAAGAAGAGAAAAGCTCTTTTCCTACTTTCAACAAACCTGCAGAAGACTTCCTGATGCTGTTTATTAATGCTGGTTTTGGATCATCAGATCAGAGAATGAGAAGAGTGACTAAATCTTTTATATCCTCAAATCATTTATCATTGATTTGCCATTTCCTTTAAATACTGGATAATATTAGAACTATGGAAAGACCAAAATAAAAATGCATCATCCCAATCAGGTTTTTTTGGTGCTTTACAGTTTGTTTAAACATAAATATGGAGATCTAAAGAAAAGCTCATATCTTTCTTTTAGAAACTAACAGAGGTGCCTGAGTGGCTCAGTTGGTCAGGCATCCAAGTTTGGCTCAGGTCATGATCTCATGGTCTGTGAGTTTGAGCCCCATATGAGGCTCTGTGAGGACAGCTCAGAACCTGGAGTCTCTGCCCCTTCCCCACTCACACTGTCTCTCTCTCTCTCTCTTTCTTTCTTTCTCTCTCTCTTTCAAAAAATAAATAAACATTAAAAAAAGAAACAACAACAGGAACATAAAAATGATCAAATCTACATTGTCCAAGAAATACCTAGGGCAAGTAATATAAAAATTCAGTTTAATTTTATAAATCTTGTCACAAAACCATAAAATATGGTGCTCATTATGAAGAAAACGAGGTGTTACCGTATCAGAAATAATCTAGAATGCATGAAGTAATAGTCTAAACTTTATAATAAGGAAACAAATATATTTTAGAAAGATTTGGTAATCAAAATTGAAACGAAAAGTTTAACTTTCAGTTAATCAGATTGGCTCAATCCATGAGCATATTAGTTTTTAGATGGAAAATAAGACATTAAAGAGCAGTTCTGAAGTAGGAAAAGAAGACAACTTTTTAAATCTGAGCTCTGTTTTAGTTACTATCTGTTTTTATACAGTGAGTCAGCAATTCCATACATCACCCAGTGCTGATCATCAAGACCAGTGTACTCCTTAAGCCCATCACCTATTAAACCCATCTTCCCACCTCCATCCCCTCTGGTAACAGTCAGTTCTCTAAGAGTCTGTTGATTTCTCACTGTTTTCCCTCCTTGGATCATTTGTTTCTTAAACTCTACATATGAGTGAAATCATAGAGTATTTATTTTTTTCTGGCTTATTTCACTTAGCATTATACTTTCTAGCTCCATCCATATTGTTGCAAATGGCAAAATGTCATTCATTTTTATGACTGAGCAATATTCGTGTGTGTGTGTGTACAAATGCATAATATACCCACTTCTTTATCCATTCATCATTGGATACTTGGGCTGCTGCCATATCTTGGCTATTGTAAGTAATGCTGCAATAAAAATAGGGGTGAATGTATCCCTTTGAATTAGTATCTTTGTAATTTTTGGGTAAACACCCAGTAGTGTCATTTCTGTGTCATAGGGTAGTCCTATTTTTAACTTTTTAAAGAACTTCAACAGTGGCTGCACCAGTTTGTATTCCCACAAACAATGCAAGAGGCTTCCCATTTTATACACATCCTTACCAACACTTATTGTTTACTAGGTTGATTTAAGCCATTCTGACTGGTGTGAAGTGATATCTCATTGCAGTTTTCATTTGCATTTTTATGATGGTAGGTAATAATGAATAACATTTTCATGTGCCTTTTGGCCATCTGTATGTCTTTAGAGAAATGTCTGGTGTCTCTTCATTTTTTAATTGGAATATTTGTTAGGTGTTATAGAAGTTCTTATGTTTTGGATACTAACCCTTTATCAGATATATCATCTGTAAATGTCTTCTTTCTTTCTGAAGGTTGCCTTTTAGTTTTGCTCGTCATTTCCTTCACTGTGCAGGTGACTTTTTTCTTGATGAAATCTAAATAGTTTATTTTTGCTTTTTGTTTCCTTTGCCACAAGAGACCTATCTCGAAAAAAAGTTGCTATAACCAATGTCAAAGAGGTCACTGCTTGTGTTCTTAGGATTTTTATGATTTCAGGTCTTATGTTTAGGCCTTTAATCCATTTTGAGTTTACTTTTGTGTGTGGTGTAAGAAAGCGGTCCAGTTTCTTTCTTTTGCATATTGCTGTCCAGTTTTCCCAACAACATTTGTTAAAGAGACTATCTTTTCCTGTTGGCTCTTGCCTGCTTTGTAGAAGATTAACTAGCCGTATACTTGTGGGTTCATTTCTGGTTTTTCTACTCTGTCCTGTTGATCTGTGCATCTGTTTTTGTGCCAGTACCAAAATGTTTGATAACTACAGCTTTGTGATATAATTTAAGTCTGGAATTATGGATCTTAGGTTTGCTTTTCTTTATCAAGATTTTTTTTTTTTGGCTATTCAGGGTCTTTTGTGGTTCCATAAAAAACTTTAGGATTGTTTGTTCTAGTTCTGTGAAAAATACTGTTGGTAATTTGATAGGGATTATATTAAATCTGTAGATTGTGTAGTACAGACATTTTAACAATTTGTACTTCCAATCTATAAGCATGGAATGTCTCTTCACTTTGTGTCGTCATCAATTTCTGTAATCGGTGCTCTATAGTTTTACAGTACAGGTCTCTCAGCTCTTTGGTTAGCTTTGATGCTACTACTATTTTTAGTGCAAATCTAAATGGAAATGTTTTTAAAATTTTTCCTTTTTTGCTACTTCATTATTGATATATAGAAACACAGGCAGATTTCTGTCCATTCATTTTGTATACTGTGACTTTACTGGATTTGTTTATCAGTTCTAGCAATTTTTTTTTTTTTTTTGGTTGAGTCTTAGGTCTTTTTCTATACAGTAGTATCATGTTACCACAAATAGTGAAACTTTTACTTCTTCCTCGCCAATCTGAATGCCTTTAATTCCTTTTTGTTTTCTGATTTCTGTGACTGTACTGTGTTCAGTAAAGATGGTGAGAGTGGATTATCTTTCTCTTGTTCCTGACCTTAGGGGAAAAGCTTTGTTTTTCCCCATCAAGCAGGATGTTAGCTGTGGGTTTTCTCATATATGGCATTCTTTATGTTGAAGTATATTCCCTCTTACCCTACTTTGTTGAGGGTTTTTATCATGAATGGATATTTACTTCATCAAATGCTTTTACTGAGTCTATCGAAATGAACATATGGTAATTATCTTTTCTCTTATGGATGTATTAACATTGATTTTTGAATATTAAACCACTTTTGCCACCCAGAAGTGGTAAAGACTTTTAAAAAATGTATTATTAATGGGGCGCATAGGTGGCTCAGTAGGTTAGGCATCCAACTTCACCTCAGGTCATGATCTCACAGATCATGAGCTTGAGCCCCGCATCGGGCTCTGTGATGACGGCTCAGAGACTGGAGCCTGCTTCAGATTCTGTCTCTCCCTCTCTCTGCTCCTTCCCCACTCAAACTCTGTCTCTCTCTCTCAAGAAAATTTAAAGAAATAAAAAAAATGTATTATTGAATTTAGTATGCTAGTATTTTTTGAAGATTTTTGCATCTGTGTTCATCAGGGATATTGGCCTATAGTCTCTTTTTTAGTGCTGTCTTTATCTGGTTTTGGTATCAGGGTAACTCTAGCCTCATAGAATAAATTTGGAAGTTTTCCTTTCTTATCTAATTTTGGAATAGTTTGAGAAAAATAGTTATTAACTTTTCTTTATTTTATTTTATTTTTTTTAATATTTATTTTTGAGAGAGACAGAGACAGGGAGAGAGAGACAAAGAGAGACAGAGAGACAGAGAGCGTGAGAGGGGGAGGAACAGAGAGAGAGGGAGACACAGAATCCAAAGCAGGCTCCAGGCTCTGAGCTGTCAGCACCGTGTCCAACACCGGGCTTGAATGCACGAACCGTGATTCTGAAGCTGAGGTCAGACGCTTAACCAACTGAGCCACTCCGATACCCCTCCTAACTCTAACTCTTCTTTAAATGTTTGGTAGAATTCGCCTATAAAGCAATCTGGTCTTAGACTTTTGTTTGTTGGGCATTTTTGATTCATTTATTTTGCTGGTTATCAGTCTGTTCACATTTTCTATTTCTTCCTATTTCAGTTTTGGTAGTTTATGTGCTTCTAAGATTTTATCCATTTCTTCTTTGTCCAATTGGTTGGTATACAGATTTTCATAATATCTTATAAACCTTTATATTTCTGTGGTGTTGGTTGTTCTTTTCTCTAATTTGTGATTTTTATTTATTTGGGTTCTTCCTCTTCTTCTTCTTCTTTTTTGTTGTTGTTGTTGTTGTTGTTGTAGTTGTTGGTAAGTCTGATTAGAGGTTTATCAGTTTTACTGACCTTTTTTTTCCCAGTTAATCAGCTCCTCCTGGTTTCATTGATCTGTTCTATTGTTTTTTGTTTTATGTATCACTTACTTTTATTCTAATATTATTTCCTTCCTCTGCTGGCTTTAGGATTTGTTTGTTTTTCTAGCTCCTGTAGGTGTAGGTTTCGTTGTTTGAGATTTTTCTTGCTTCTTGAGGTAGATTTTTATTGCTATAAACTTGCCTCATAGAACTGTTTTTGCTTCATCCCAAAAATTTTGGACCATTGTGTTTTCATTTTCATTTGTTTCCATGGTTTTTTCTTCTTTGATTTTTCTGGTTGATCTGTCCATTCTTTAGTAGTGTGTTATTTAACCTCCATGCGTGGTCTTTCCAGATTTTTTCTTGTGGCAGACTTTAAGTTTCATAGTGTTGTGGTCAGAAAAGATGCATGGTCTGACTTTAATATTCTCGAATTTGAGGCTTGTTTTGTGAACTAAAATGTGACCTATTTTTGGTAATGTGTACTTGAGAACAATGTTTTTTCTGCTGTTTTAAGATGGAATTTTTGAATATATCTGTTAAATACATCTGTTACAGTGTGTCATTCAAAGCCGTTGCTTTCTTGTTGATATCTGGTTAGGTGATCTGTCCGTTGATGTAAGTAAGTGGGGTGTTAAAATTCCCTACTCTTTGTATTAATGATTAGTTCCTTTATGTTTGTTATTAACTCATTTATGTATTTGGGTACTCCGATATTGGGTACATAAATATTTACAATTGTTATTATATCTTCTCACTGGTCAGTCCCCTTAGTTATTATATAGTGTCCTTCTTTGTCTCTTGTTACAGTTTTGGTTTTAAAGTCTAGTTTGTCTATACAAGTATCACTGCTCCAGCTTTCCTTTGACCTCCGTTTGCATGATAGATGTTTCTTCATCCTCTCACTTTCCATCTGCAGGTGTCTTTGGTCTAAAATGAGTCTCTATATGCGGCAACATATAGATAGGCCTTGTGTTTTTTAATCCATTCTGTCACCCTCTTCCTTTTGATTGGAGCATTTAGTCTATTTAGATTCAAAGTAATTATTGATATATATTGTCATTTTGTTACTTGTTCTGTGGTTGTTTCTCAAGATAGTCTTTGATCCTTTTTTTGGTCTTTTTCTCATGGTTTGGTGGTTTTCTTTAGTGATATACTTGGATTTCTTTCACTTTAGTCTTTGCACATATACAAGCTTTTTTTGATATATGGTTACAATTAGGTTTATATATAAACTCTTCTAAATATGGCAGTGTATATTAACTCGATGGTCATTTGTGTTTAACTGAGTCTTTACTCCTTTCCTCCCCATATTTTAGGTATATGTTGTCATGTTTACATAGTTTTATTTTGTGAGTTCCTTGACTGATTTCCTTTTTTATAGAAATACTCATTTTTACTACTTTTATTTCCTATCTTCATACTATCATTCTTGGTCTCTCTTTTAGAGAGAAAAGAATACCCTTAATGTTTCTTGTAGGGCTGTTTTAGTGGTCATGAACTCCTTTAGCTTTTATTTGACTGGGAAACTTCCTCTGCTTCTATTCTGAATGATAGCTTTGCTGGAGAGCATATTCTTTTTTTTTTTTTCCAATTTTTTATGTCTTTATTTTATTTTGAGAGAGAGACAGAGAGTGAGTGCGGGAAGGGCAGAGAGAGAGGGAGACACAGAATGTGAAGCAGGCTCCAGGCTCTGGGCTGTCAGCACAGAGCCCGATGCAGGGCTTGAACCCACAGACTGTGAGATCATGACCTGAGCTGAAGTCAGATGTTTAACCGACTGAGCCACCCAGGCGCTCCATGGAGAGCATATTCTTGGCTGCAGATTTTTCCCATTCAGCATATTGAATATATATCATATCACTCTCTTTGGGCTGGGAAAGTTCCTGCTGAAAAATCTCCTGATAGCCTAATGGGGTTTCCTTGTTAGTAACTGTGATCTTTTGTCTAGCTACTTAATATTTTTCCTTTAATTCATGTAGTTCTGCTTTTACTTTTGATGGCCTTGTTCTGTTCTTTCATTTTAGATAAATCCCTCTGTCTTCTTATTTTGTCTAAGTCTCTGTGCATGATTACCTGGGTTGGGAAAGTTGGCTATGTCTCCTGTTCTTGAGGGGAAATAGCTTTATAAAGAAGAGGTCCTTTAGTGTCCTGCAGTGTAGTATTCCCCATTTCCCAGGGCCTGGCTCTTCTGTGAGTGTTTCCAATGTATGCTGAGTGTGTTCTGCTGTTTTGTCCTGGCCACTTTATCCTTCAGGCCAGTTGTCTCTAGAGGCTTTCTTTGGCTGTTGTGGGCAAGGTTTGGTCCCTGGCCTGATGTGGCGTGTTTTAACTAGGTGTGCTCCATTCTGTTTGTGAAATGTTACCTCTTGCCACTGGAACCAAGTCCCTGCAAAACTCCCAGGTGGAAAGATGCAATGTTCAGGGCTTTGGGCTGGTCTTCTGGGGAAGGGGGTCTGCGTTGCTGGGACTGGGGCAAGCATACCTGGAAAGGGCAGTTCCACCAAAGCGTGGGGCTGGGGTAGGGACTTGGTGTAAGAAAGTTAAGTAGTAAATGTTGGGCTGTGCTGGTTCCCCAGATAGTTTTGTGTTTGTGCTGAGGGGCAGGTGAGGGAAATGGTGCAGCCAGTTCTTTCTTTCCAGAAGGGTCTCTCCCTGAAAGCTGTCTCTGAGGTCCACACTCATAGGTTAGCAAATAACATCCCCATTTGTGCCCCAGATGCTCTTCAGACAACTATTTCTAGATTATATGTCTGCAAGCTGTTTGCCCTGTCTTTTTCTCAAGAGCAGCCCTAACTGTCCTCTGAGCTCTCAGCCAAGCCTGCTGATCTTTTAGAATTCCAGACTTTAAGCACCACTGGTTGTGCTTAAAAAAATTTAGCATTTCTTGCTTTCCAAGCCAATTGTTAGGGAAATTCGTTTCCCATGTTTGCTAGTCTGTCTTTTGTCCTTCTCTGTGACCGTGGCTCCCCACCTCAGTGGTGACGACATCTGTCTCTCTCTCAGACCAACTCTCTGTACTTCCTACATTCTTCCATGTGGACTCTTCTCCACCTTTATTTGTGGAGTTTGTTCTGCAACTCTTAAGATCAATTTCTGTGGATATTCAGGATGATTTGATAGTTAGTAGTTGTATTTTGGGGACAAGGTGAACCTAGGGTCCTCCTAGTTTGCCACCACATTGGCACTTCTGTTTTAGTTATTGAGTAATCCTAGGCAAGTCACTTAGTATCTCAAGAGTCTCCACTGTATTCTCTATTAAATGAGGGGTTTAGACCAGTAGTCACTTCCAGATTTAAAAATCATAGGATTTTAGAGCACTTTCAATACCCTATTCTTCTTTGTGTTGTAAAACCTCTCTGCTTTATAGAATATATCCTTTTTAAGAATAAACAGGGAGTTTTCAGTTTCAGTAGATAGAGCAATGCCAATGTCCCAAAAATGTAGAGTAGTTCTTGTCATTAATTTACAATGGCAATACTCTAGATAAGATTTTTCATTTTCTACATTCCAAACATATTAAGCTTTGACTTTGTTACCAAAAATGTAATACTTTATAAATAAAATATTATTAAAATAGCTGAATTTTCATGGTCCATTTAACAAACAGAAGGAGCAGTTTCACAAGCATAACAATAGATTTTCTCCCCCTCTCTTGCTTGTGCAGTTGAACTTTCTTAATTTTATATGTTATTTATAAATGTAATCAATTAGGAGCTCTAAAATTGAAGGAGGAAAATAACTTTATGCAGGGAAATTGTAATGCTATTCATATGTGAACTTGAAATGAGACAAAATGCCTTTCTATAAGCTTTTATTTAGGCTTATAGAAAAGGCAATGAAATCAGCTTGGAAAAGTTGTGTGGGAGAAAGAAGATGAAGAAAGAAAATGCCAAGAGTGTTAGCTGTGAGTAGTCTATTCAAAAGAAAAGACTGACACTGTTAGTTGCCACCATTTCTCATCTTATTCTGTTCTTGTTGGCAGATCTGGAGTTGAGAATGCACCAAGGTTAGATATGTGACCAAACCTGGATAATGCACTGGAGAAAAGGTCTTTTGGAAGGATTAAGGAAATAATTTATCTCCTGAAAAGAAACAGAAAGAAGGAGAAAAGGGAGAGAGAGAAAGATAAAATTCTCTCAGGCTGTATTTTAACTCCATGAGATCTCTAAATTGTGATAACCATCTTGTAATAAGTAGACAAGGCAAACGATCAAGGCAGTAATCCAATGGGATGGCAGGGCAGGAAAATAAAAACTCTGTGTTCCTAGGCCACTAAACCAATACCTGAACTACCTGCTTCTGGATTCATTTGAGGGAGATGATTTTGTCATTAAACTATTCCGGTTGAATGCTTTTTGCTTGCAGCAGAAAGGGTTGTGACTCCTCCATCTCTAGCCACTAGCTCCCCTTTGGCATCATTTTATCCTAGAAACCCTTCCCACATGTTTGCAATTGCTTCTTTAGGTATTGGGGGATGGAGGTGGTCGATAGATGTGGGGTGCCTTTTAGTTCCAATTTTTGTTTCCTTTTATGCTTTGGAGCAGTAGTTCAGTCCACTCAGAATATGCATATACTCAAAACACTTAATTGAATATTCTATAAAAGAAACAAAGGAAGTTACATGATTGAAATCATAGCAATAGAGTTACCTCTAACATTAATATTTTTATGTTTTATTTATTTTTGGGAGAGAAAGATCATGAGTTACAGAGGGCAGAAAGAGAGAGAAAGAGAGAGAGAGAGAGAGAGAGAGAGACAGACAGACAGACATAGAATTGGAAGGAGGTTCCAAGCTCTAAGCTGTCAGCACAGAGCCTGATGTGAGGCTCGAACCCAAGAGCCGTGAGATCATGACCTGTGCTGAAGTCGGATACTTAACTAACTGAGCCACCCAGGCACACAAACATTTTGTAGCAAAGAAAAGGAGAGTGAGTGGATGACATTCACTGTGGTGGTTAGTAACAAGTGGTTTAAAGAAAGTGACTAAAAATGATTTACTGAGGACCTACAACTAATTCACAACATATTATCATGAATGAGTCATTTAAACTGTTGCTTCCACATTGCACTCTTTTGCCCTTGTCAGTGCTGATTTTGTTTGTTGTCATCTTAGTCACTTGTTCAGTTATTTTTGGCTCTCTTGTATTTTCTAATAATCCTTAATAGAGTTTAGTCAGCTAAATACTTTTGTTAGATAAATATATGCATGAATGCATCTAAGGGTTGGAGAGAGGGTTTTTATTTTTGCTAATTAGTATAAAACTTGCCTTTGGTTTTGCTCAGATGATCAGTTAATATTTATTTTTGCATTTCAATTGATTCTCTCCCCAGAATCCACCTCCATTTTGCACGCTATATAATGGAAATACCATATAATTCTAGCTCTTGCCTCTAGTACTACCATTCATTCATTTATTCATTCATTCAAAAATATATTTTGAGCATCTAATTTGTGGCAGTCATAATGTTTAGTGCTGGGATGCACAATGGTGAAGAAACTAAATTCATTTCATGCCTTCATAATGCCTATAATGTAGTGTTATAAATTCATATCAGGATTTTAGACAGGGTTTAGCATGTCTAGATGATGACAAACTTTTTTGGGACAAATAATTACTTAACACCTATGTGCATGACCACTCCTTTTAAAATAGACATTACTAAAAAGCCAGTTTCAAAACAGGAGAAAGTAAAGCTTTTACTACTATGCAAAAAATCTACTTGAAATAAAACAAAAACAAAAGAAAAGTCTGACTGGAGAGCACATGGGTATGCATTCCAGGGTATCAGAAAAGGGAAGAGAGTGTTATGCTATGCAAATGGATACTCCTCAGTCTTTCATTTGAGCTTTCAATAGCATAGGGCACATTTGAGCACTTTATCCTTGTTGATAAACTTTCCATGGCTCTCCTTACACCATCCTTTGGAATTTTCTATGCATCTTACTCTCTGTCTAGTCCTCGTAAGTTCTTTTGAGAATCCTCTTCCTTCATTGGCTTTCATTCTAGTTTACATTCTTTACAAAGCAACGATTGGGCAATCGTTCACTCTCATGCCTTCAATTATTGTTTGTGGGTCATTATTTCCAAACTCTGTGTCAGCATCTTGTTTTCTCTCCTGAACTTGAGTCAAGACCCACACATCCCATTGCCTACTTGATTCCTGATTTGGATGTCTGCCTGGTCCCTGAAACCTCTACATGTCCAAAATATTATCTTTAACCTCCTCCTCCTCTTATTCTTGGATCTAAACCATCACACACACACACACACACACACACACACACACACACACGCACACATCCATAATATCTCTAAGTACCTTATTTTTAAAAATCTTCTTAGCATTTCTCAGTTTCAGCCACTTTGTTCTATCTTCCTATTTAGTACTCTAAACCATATTCTTCATCATTCCTCCCCTGGACTTAATTAGCCCTGTAACTGGTGTATCCCATAGTCTTGACTCTGTCTAGTCTGTTCTCAACTTGGAAGACTGAGTGAACATACTGGAAGACAAAACTAATTTATTCTCTTCATGGTTAAAACCTTCTGGTGCTCCTTATTCAGATACAATCCAATTTCTTAGTATGACATCACAGCTTAAAATCTGGCCCTTCTAGTTTATATTTCTCTCCACCTTCCACAATATGCTTTTGCTATGAACTATTTGTCAGTTTCCTGAATGTATCATATTACCTTGTCCTCAACACTTTGTAGGAACTTTTTCTGGAGGATTTGTTGTTTGTTTATTTTGCAGTCTGCATGACGTTGGCTTAATGTGTCCTTGCAGGGATCTTCCATAGCATTCACTACTTCATCATATTGTATTGTAGTTGCCATATTTGTCTTTACCCCTTACTGGCAAATATTATCCAAAAGAGTAAGGAGTAGGCCTGCATTATTTAATGCTTTATACCCTGTACAAAACATGGCACAATATCAATACTTACTTATTACTTGTTTAATGAAAGAATGAGAATTAAATCAAATATTAAATATGGTGGGATTAATATGCTAGCATTGACATGTTGCCCTTATTTTTCTAATGTTGATTAATATTTAATTCAGCATAGAAAGATGCTCAGAATGTTTGTTGGAATACTGAATTTTTAAAATCTGGAACTCATGGATCACGTTGCTGATTTTTTTCCCCCTTAGGCAAACAATCAATCAATCAGTTTTCTCTCTTGTTCATGCTTAATAAGTCCATGATTTTCCAAATGAAGTTAGTGGAATGTATGAAGTAATTTCTTATGTTTGTTTGTTTTTTTCTCAATGAGTTCCTGTAGTCAATGTTTCTCCCTGGGGGAGATTTCTTAGTGAATAGACAGAATGTTAACCTGGACTACCATCTTGTTTAATTCTAGATGAAGTATGGCTCTGAGATTCCCCCACAGAAGAAGAGAAGGAAGTGTAAGAAAGATAGAAAGTGGACCAGAAGTGGTGGGGAAAGAGTTGAGTGAGAGAATTTAGGTAATGATGTGTATGATACACACATCTTTCTTTGTGGTTCCTGATCCTCTCTTATCCACAAAGAATTCCTTCTTTGAGTAGCAGCTCTTAGCTTCTGTCAGAATTGAGATGTTCCACATGGGCTAGGCTAGTGGTTTGCAAAGTGGCTCACAGAGCAACTGTGGCAGGGGTCAGGAATCTATGTTTATTTTTAAGGTTCCCTGAACAGCTCTGATTTACAGCAACATTTGTGCACCATTGACCATATAGTGTCTTTCCTGTGTACTATGGACTAAGTGTAAGCACCAACAGAAACTCCTGAGACTTTGCAGCACAGGTTACTTGGAAAATATATGAATTCCTGTAAATGTATTTCTCTATCAACTTACACAGGACAGAATTCTATCTCTATCAATCTATGTAGAAAATTTAAATAAAACAGAAGAGATGTGCTTCAGGATTTGTAATCATTTGTATAGTGGTATATGTATCCACCTGTCTCATTTTCCATTACACAATGACTGCATTGATATTTGGAGTGATATTTTGTTCCTTTTGAATCCTCATATCTACCAGAATGCTTGGCACATAGTATGTTTATAACTAAAATTATTTTTAAAAGAACGGATTGATAATTTCCCCTTTATGGTCCTTTTCCTGCTTTATACAAAAACTTTAACATATGTCATGCTATTTAGACCTTCAAGCCATACTGCAAATACATAGTAAGGGTTTTTCTGTATTAACGGCTCACTCTTCTGAACTTCTATAACATTCCCTTTACTGAAGTTACTTAAGTACATGGTTATAACCCTCATTAGTTTTTTAAAAATTGCAAGGGCAGAAGTACATCTTTGTACCCCCAAAGCACAGTGCCTTCATTAATAGGAAATAATTTATTGAATTGATTCATTGTCATAAAGAAAAAGACAAAAGCATTTTGGGTGTCTAGCTCTAAAATCAGGTTGTAATTGCTTGTCTCCTATAAACTTGACTTTAGGAGAGTTCTTTGTACCCATTATTTGCCCTTCTCTTGTACTCATGATGGGACAACATTAGTCCTTGGATGGATCACTGGATGCTATAATCATAAATTGGCAACAAATTTTGCACTCAGTTCTTTATAATGCTTTGATATTGGAAGGAGAGCTTAAGTCTAAATGAATTATAACCACCGGCACTCTTTTTGCCAAGTCCCACCAACACTCAATTACCCAGGAACTTATTCTATAGTTTTCAGGTTATACAGGTCATTACCTCTTCCATTCTTACTTCTTGATGTCTACCTTTGCACCATTTCACTGCTCATTAGAGTGTCTGAGAAAAGAAAAAACTACTTTGAGAAGGGAATGAAGGTGAAACTGAGGTTGGCCATTTTGTACTTGTTAGTAGCCCTTATAAAAGATTCCATGGGAGATGTGATTAGTGAAAACTAGTGGGATACAGTTTGGACTATGTTCTCTGTATATGAGTTTTGCTACATATTATTCCTTCTATTATCAATTATCTTGGAACATTTTGAGTTTGCCCACAAAGAAAGTTGTTCAAGGGAGCAAAATCTATTTTTCTCTCATAAAAATAATTTAAAGACCTATAAATGTACCTTCTTTAATATCAGGTACAGCTGAGTTCATGATATTTGATATGTTCCACACTTCCCACAAATATGTGGGAAGATCACTCTAGTTTGTCAGGGGGTGATGGTGAACCAACTAGAGTTGCCATGTTTTGTAATTTTCATCCAAATGTCTGTCTTTTGCTTCAAATAACTTTGATCAGGTGGAAATTCCTATTATAACTTGATCTTCATGTCCTATGGAAATTAACACAGATAAACTATATTGTGAATTTTGATTAAGCACACTTTGTATACAAGAATAATATAAAAAAAGAGGCCATGTATCTTTGTTTCTATGTACTGACTGGAGGATAAGGACTTGCTGTATCTTTTTCATTCTGAGGTAAATGATCAGCAAGGTGGAAACTTTCTATATAGAGTGAAAATGGGAATTGAACACTGATGGAAAGTGTAAATTATGATTCATGGGATAAAGCAGTGCAGAAAGCAGTGCCTGCATATTTTATGTGTAAATCAAATGGGAAACTAAAACATGGGACTTTTTTTAAATGTGTTTAGATCCTGAATCACAGAATTGGCTGTTTTATTGTGAAGATGATTCTGTTTGAAATGTCTTTGTCCTATTTAAGTTCATTTCCCCCAGCTCCGCAAATTACAAAATAGGGCATTATATTCTTACTGTAAAAGTTAGAGAATGTTCTAGAATGCCATTCAACTCCTTTCTATAGAAGGGATACTAGAGTTTTGAAAAATCCATACTTCTCCTTAATGCTGTATATATTTTTATTGTCTTAAATTATGGACTTGGGAGCAAAACTTCTCAGATTATTTTTCAACATTGTTTTGTATTGTACTGCTTAAGTAGAACAGTGGTTTTGTGCTTCTTATTTTTTCAAGTGTATCAAAACAAGATCTTAAAAGTCCACATTCCTTTTTTTTTCTATTTTTACCTCTGCATTATATTTTACTATTGGCAATGCTCCTCCTCTTTAAGAATGTATTACATTGCAACTCCTCTTTTAAAAATGTGTGGAGTTTCAGTTAACTTGGCCTAATCTGGGTTTGATCAACCTGGTCATAAAATAATGGACACAAGGACTAGAACTTGGATAGATGAGTAAGTCATAAACTAGATGTCAAGTTTAAATAGCCAGGAAACAATACTCTTCACTTTGTTTTCCTAAGTACTGAGATAAGCACATAGGCACTGGTAGGTTCTAGATTTTCTTTGTTCTCCCTTGTGATGTGTGAAACAAATAGAAGTTCTGGCAGATCCCAGCTTTCCTCCCTCTGCCCTTCTTGGCTCTTCTTCCTGGCTATCAGACCTATTGAGGAAGAATAGTAACTCCAGGCCCAATACCAGATGCCAAGGGTAAACTTCATAGTCTTCTCCATTAGCCCTTCATTATGCTCTTACTCTGAAACCTTGCCATTCTTGGCTTTCCAGATTTTTCTTCTCAAGCTTCGACTATCCAACCATCTCTGCACTTTAGGAAGGCTAGTTAGTATATAACTACAACTCTTTTTTGGGTTTTTGGTCACTTACTTTCTTGGCTTCTCCCATAAAATTGTACAGTTGTATCAGAGTTCTCAAAAAAATAGAACATATATCTATAATAATATATAATGTACATATTCTACATACAACATATACTATATATACAATTGTATCATTACGTGTCTCTGGAAAATCCTTACTGATATGTTCTAGATAAGTGGATGTAAGTGTGTGTGGAGGTGGACATGGGTATAAGTACATGGGTATCACACCCCCCCCTATACACACACATATGTATATATATATATATATACATATATATATATATATATGTATCCAATTAGTTCTGTTTAGAACCACACACACAACATACATTTATATATAAGTTATGGGAATTGGCTCACATGATTATGGAACCTGTGGAGAGCCAGATAAGTCAGTGCTATAATTCAGTTTGAGTTTAGAATCAGGAGCACTGATGTCTGAGGTCAGGAGATCGATGTTCTAACTCAAGCAGAGAGAGCAAATTTACTCTTCCTCCACCTCTTTGTTTTATTCAGGTGATGCCTAACAGCATTGGTGAGGGCAGTCTTTACTTAGTTTACTCATTCAAATGCTAGTCTTTTCTGGAAACAATCTCACAGGCATACCCAGAGATAATGTTTTATCAGCTATCTGGGTGTCCCTTAGGCTAATCAAGCTGACATATAAAATAAGCTATCATAAAAATCATATTCCTAAAATTACTTATTATATAATACTCTTAGTGAGTTTGCCTCCCTTGTTGAATCTTGACTGATACAACTTATAATTACTTTGTTCTAATAGTAAGATGGAGAAAACTCCATTCTGTCAACAACTACCACATTTCATTGTTTTTCTTTGGATCAAAATTCCTTGAATGAGTTGCTTTTTTTCAAATTGTCTATCTGTTTTAACTTACTCTAACCAAACTTTCATCTCTGTCACTCCATGGAAATAACTTTGAATAAAGGCAAAAAGTGATATCTATGGATTTAAATCAAATGGCCAATTTGTAGTCCTGTGTTACTTAAACTATCAGCAGCTTTTACCTGCTTGACACATTTCTTCACTTATCTTCTAGGATGCCACACTTTTTTTTGTTTTGTTTTGTTTTGTTTTTCTCTTACTAGTTACTAACCCTTAGTCTCCTTTCCTTCTTTCTTCTTTAAGTTTATTTATTTTGAAAGAGAGAAAGAGAGAGGAGGGGAGGGGCAGAGAGAGAGAGAGAGAGGGAGAGAGAATCCCAAGCAGGTTCCACACTATCAGTGTGGAGCCCAAAGTCAGACATGAATTCAGGAACCCTGACCTGAGCCAAAATCAGGAGTCAAATACTTGAAGAACTGAGTCACCCAGGTGCCCCTCCTGGTTTCTTCTTTACGCCCCCTTAACATTTGAGTATCTCAGAGTTCAATCCTTGGTCCTCTTCCCTTCTTTATGGACAATCATTCTGTTAGTGATCTAATCTTGTCTCATTACTATTTACAGATATCCCCAAATTTATATATCCTATTCAGAATATCTCAAAATCCAGACTACTGTATCTAACTGCATGTTTAACATCTCCACTGGAGTATCTAATAATTCCCTCAAAATCTGCATATACCAAACTCCTATTTGAACTTTCATGTAAAGGTACCTCTATCCTTACTGTCACTCTGTCCAAAAAGGTGTAGTCTTTCTAACCAATCACTTTTTCTCACATTCCCAAATGCTAGATATTGTGTTTACTCAACCTTCAGAATCTATCTAGAATTCAAACACAAACCCCATAGCTGCTTTCTGGTCGAGCCACCACCCATTCACCCATAGTTACTGCAATAACCTTCTGACTGTTTTCCTTGCTTCAAAATTTGTCTACCTGTATCTTATAAACACAAAGCAACCTGATCCTTTAAAAACCTAAGATGTATCATTCATTTTCTCCTCAAAATTCTGGACTTTCTCTCCATTTTCATTCAAAATGGAGCTAAAATTCTTTAAAAAAAATTTTTTTAGTAGTTTATTGTCAAATTGGTTTCCATACAACACCCAGTGCTCTTCTCCACAAGTGCTCTCCTCCGTCACCACCACCTCTTTTCCTCCCTCCCCCTTTGCCTTCAACCCTCAGTTCATTTTCAGCATTCAATAGTCTCTCAAGTTTTGCATCCCTCTCTTTCCCCCACTCTCTTTCCCTCTTCCCCTCCCCATGGTCCTCCATTAGGTTTCTCCTGTTTTCCTGTTAGACCTATGAGTGCAAACATATGGTATCTGTCCTTCTCTGCCTGACTTATTTTGCTTAGCATGACACCCTCGAGGTCCATCCACTTTCCTACAAATGGCCATATTTCATTCTTTCTCATTGCCATGTAGTACTCCATTGTGTATATATACCACATCTTCTTGATCCACTCATCAGGTGATAGACATTTAGGCTCTTTCCATGTTTTGGCTATTGTTGACAGTGCTGCTATGAACATTGGGGTACACGTGCTCCTATGCATCAACACTTCTAAGATTCTTAAAATGTCCCGCAAGACACTAAATATTCTAGGGCTCACTCACCTTTCTCTTTGCCCTCATGTCCTCCTCCTCTTCTGCATTTCAACATTTGCTTCTCTGCTGTTTCTTAATCATGACATTTTGTGGCTTTTATTGGCACTGTTACTCAGTCCGACATATACACTTGGTTAACTCCATCACATCCTTTAAAACATTTCCTGAAGTCCAGTGTCACTAGTAAAGCACACTCTGACAACCTATCTAACACTGAAAGCTACCTCTGCCTCTACCCTTACAATCTACCTACTTCCACCAACTACTCCACTTCTATTTTATTGGTAACACTTATCACTGTTAATACAAGATATAATTTAGTTAATTTTTTTACTTGTTCATTTTCTGCCTATGCCAACAAAATATAAGTCATTTAGATAGTCTTTATCTGTTTTGGTTATTGATGTATGCCAAATGCTTAAGATGGTAACTGGCTCTTTTTAAAAACATTTTTAATGTTTTTATTTATTTTTGAGAAAGAAAAAGAGAGAGAGACAGACAGACACCACGAGCAGGGAAGAGTAAGAGAGAGAGAGGGAGACACAGAATCTGAATACAGACTCCAGGCTCTGAACTAGCTGTCAGCACACAACCCAACGTGGGGCTCAACCCCATGAACCCATAACCTGAGCCAAAGTCGGCTTAACTGACTGAGCCACCCATGAACCCCAGCACCTCCATGAAATTTTTGTTTAAAGATTCTCAATTACAGCATCCTATGGATACTAGACAGAATATTATTTTCTTGGAATGTAAGAGATATAATACAGTCTTAATTTCAGGATGTTTTGCTTTATGAGTCATAAAGTTGTCTTCTACATAATTTAGGAACACTTTAATATTGCTTCTTTGTCGCTAATACTTATCCTCACCCCAAAGAAATATAGAAGAGTTGGAAGTCACCTTTGAATATGAGAGTAATTTAGAATGTACAAAGTGTTGACTTAGTTTTTCATTGTCACTCTCACCTTTCATACTACTGCTCTCTTGCAGATAGCCATTGTCATTTTTTTCTTTAGGTTTTACTCATTGCATTTTTATGGTATTTTTTTATTTTTATTTTTATTTTTTATTTTTTTACCATTTCACTCATTGTCAACTTGTATCTCCCTGACATTGTAAATACTTTTGATGTATAATATACTCTCTTGCCACTCTCTGGGTTGACATTCCAGTAATGGAATGAACCCTCCAAGTTCTGGGTATGCCCACTGGGTGATGACCTCCTCTCAGTGTAAGTGCTTTTAATTTTCTCAGCTGTGTGCCATATGCCATACATTTGTGCTTTGCCACTTCAGCTGATGCATAACATTTATCTCTCAATGCAGGGGAAAATGATGATCTGTACTATTTTAGATCTAGAAAATATATAACTGTATATTTGGGTTAAATATTTGTGACCTATTTTTCCTAAAGAAAATGATTTTAATATTTCTAGATTTGGGGATGATAAGAGAAGAACAATGTAAAAAATGAGTTTTAGTCATTACACTAAAATGAGAAACTAGGCATATTTAAAATGTTTATTAAATATAATTTTATAGCATATATTTTCTGAATAGAAAACTTATAAAAATAGAGGTAGAAATTATAATAGGTCAATTTCTGGAGAAGAGGCATTAACCTCTAGTACTAGATATGGACTCTAATAACTTTATATATTTGACTACTTTTATAGTTTCAAATTTTTAATGGGCCACTTTTCAGCCTTAAAAATGGCTGGGTATGGGTGCCTGCGTGGCTCAGTTGGTTAAGTGTCCGGCTTCAGCTCAGGTCTTGATCTCACGGTTCATGAGTTCAAGCCCCGCATTGGGCTCTGTGCTGACAGCTCAGAGCCTGGAATGTGCTTCAGATTCTGTATCTTCTTCTCTCTCTGCCCTTCTCCTACTCATGCTCTGTTTCTCAAAAATAATAAACATTTTAAAAAATTTTAAAAAATGGCTGGGTATATCTTAAATTTTATAGTCCAGCCGTGCCAAGTTGTTCTTAGTTCATCTAGTACACCAAACAGTTTCATGCCAGACATTGTTCTTTCTACACGAATTATCCTTTCCAAATCTGACCACAATTACCCCCACTGTGTCTTCTTTTTAGCACCTACTTTTATTTTTAAACTTAGTTCAAATATTGACTCTCTCTTCTGAATCCTACCTGGAAGTGACTGCTTTTTTCTTCTGAAAATGTAGTATAATTATTTTATCCTAATATCCATACAAGACATTGCCACTTACTTACATGCATGCCCTTTCCTCCTACTAGACCAAATCTGTTCATGGACATAATATCTTATTTGTACTAATATGTCCAGAACATACCATACTGAGGATAGGTGGTAGTTACTTAATTTTCAGGTGATTGAAAAAATGGCTAAATGGGGAAATACCTAACAATAAGTTGAGCTCTTCTGGGCTGCATAGAGCAGATTAGATGTGATTGATAAAATGATCTCTGTTGGCAAAGTACATAAGTAAGCAAAAATGGAACTGGCTATATAAAGTAAATCCAATGATCTATTTAAAAAGATAATAGGAAACCATGGTGTTTGATCACTATGTTCTGAGGTCTGAAAAAAATAAAAATGCCAAGAAATCATAACATAATAATCTAGGCAAACTTTTAATTCAGTGGAAACTAACTAGAAGATTTCTAGTCTATTACCACTAGCAGCTCATCTCCTTCTATATCCATTCTGAGACTAACCTTCCAGAACAAAAAACAATAGAGAGGGGATAGGTGGAAACCTGTGGCATACTTGGGTGCTTAGTCACATATGGAGAAGCTAGAAACAAGGATGAGATGGAGAGAGCTGGGATCATGTGTGCCAGGAAAGGTCTTCATGCTATATGCTGCTAAGAGATGGAGCCAACTGCCTCTTACTCTCTAGTTTAGAGAAAACTGCAACTTTGAGCAAGGAAAGATCCAATTTTAGTCTTGTGAAACTAAAGTTGATGAATGTGTGTTAGGTATCACAAATTGCACTAGATGCTCTGCAAGGCAACTTGATGTTCAGATGAGAAGTGAGAAGGGGAAGCCATCAGAGTGTCTCCCATGTGGAGAGTAAAGTGGACCAATGACACTTCACCCACACTGTTGTCATGAGACTATGGACTGGCACAGATTTTGCCCATTCAGAAGGGTGGGGACAGAGCCTAAAAAAGGGGAAAAAAAACCCATATGGTAACAAAAGAGAAAAAGAACATTTCCTTGAAGACCTAGAAAAAGCAAATATCCAAAAATGACTTTCTATGGGAAGCAGATGGAGACTTAAGGAGACATCTGTGTGGTGACATCTAAAATATGGAGTAGACAGGAATCATGGATGGGAAGCAACTTGAGCATCACTATGTAAATGTTCACTCTTTTCCAAATCACTATCAAATGAACAAAAGAATATAAAAGCAGAAGGAAAATGAGCATTTTTGATGGAAAATGTGGGAATATGCCATCCATATGTCAGAAACATCAAGTATGGGGGACAATGTTAAGTGAAGATAATGGGAAATTCCTTACAGACCTTTTCTAGGGAAAGTAGGATGGGATTAGAAGAATTAAAGGTGATCAGGAAAGAAACTAATATTTCTCTAGTCTGTTAAGACTATAGTTAAAGGCAGGCTGAGGGAAATTGGTTACAAATTCTTTACTAATAAAGATTAATCAAATTCACAATCCAGATACTCAGGAAAAACCAGAGCAAGAACACCTGTTTTAAACAGAATGATTTCAAGGTATTTCCAGACATAGAAGTGGTAGGGATAGGAGAACAGGAGTCTTAGAAAGGAGGACAGTTGCACCATGTGGAAAATGAACACTAGACCAAAGAAAAATAATTTAAAAGTTATCCCCTTTCACAGGAGATTCGCCAACGACAACATGACTATCATGGTTTTAAACTAGGCAATTACATCACAAAAGACGTAATAAAACATGAAACCAGGTATTAGTCTGAGATATGAAGAATTTTAGAAAACACTAAGAAAATCAAAGTAAAATACATCTCATCAACTATTTGTCAATAGTGTGCCTTCTCTTCAATTATTACAAACAAAACTTACAATATTGACAGGATAGAAGATAGAAGATAGATATAGTGTCTGATGTAGAGGAAGACCATAGTTTGGAGGAAAAAATACTGGCATGAATACTTTTAATTAAATTTATATTGTGCTCTTATATCATTCAAAGGAATGTGGACTCTGATGGAACTCAGACCCAGGGAAAACTACAGCAGCAGAATAAAGGACTGAAATAGAAACAAAGATCAGAAAATCAGACAAGTTACATGTGGAAAAAGGTTAGGAAGCTTTTAGAGAACCTTGTATAAAGAAAGGAATGAAGAAATAGACTGGAGAGACTGGGAAGAGATAGATTATAAAGATCTAAAATATGAGTAACTATTTGATTCTGGAGAACATGTCAAATGAAAATGTAAAACAAATACACAAATATATATATATGTGTGTGTATGTACAATGTATATATATGTGTGTGTGTATATATATAAAACTCTGACCCTGAATTTTAAAGTAGCTCATCATATGGCAGACAGTATTGATTTGTGAAAAATGTACTTACACTTCAATCTACTTTGCTGAAATATGTAGATTTCCATTTTTTTTTTCATTTTAAAATTCATCCTAACACTCATCCAGACAGAAAGAGAAATCAACCAAGGAAAAGAAGTCATATTTGCAGGTTTGTTCTAATACCAATTAGAAAAAACAAAACTAGGTCAGTATCAGTCAATTTGGATGTCTTACTGTAACAGGTTATAATTTCTGGGAGGCACAAGTAACCAAGCTTGTGTCAAAATGAATGTGGAAGCCTTATCAGAATAAAAAGGTAACTATAAATTGAGGAAATTTTCAAAAAAATCTCTCCATACAAGTTTTGACTCCATAATATTCCTTTGTTGGTTTAACTTTTTCTACATGGCAATACATTTTTTAAAACCTAGATACCTAAGGGACTTAAAGATTATTTAAAAATTTAAAGTGACAGTGCTTTGCTTTTTCTGAACTGTTGCACAGAAGAGAAAAAAATTAAGAAAAGCTTTAAAATTAAGTAACTGTCATGATAATTGCAAAAGCTAACAAGGAAAATTAAAAGCCAAAACTACAGACTCATTTCACATGTTGTAAAAGGGGTAAACTATCAAAGTAGACTTGCAAATTTAACAGCATATTGACTTTTGAATGTGTTAGCAATCAAATAGTCTTCTATCTATGAAGCTTTAGTAATATTAAAAGAAACAAGGAGAAATATTTATCATTTTCTTAAATGATTCCAAGAGGACATTTAGTAAAATTCAGTATTCATCTCATTAAAAATAAAACCTCTTAGGAACTAGTAATAGAAGGATATTGCCTTGAGAGGATAAATTATTTGTCAAGCCATCAGCCAAGAGATTCTTAGCAATGAAACACTAAGGAAATCCTCATTAAATCAAGTTGATGACAAAAGTTCCAGCTATTAAAATTATTATTTAATACTGTTCTATTTAAATCAATAACATGGGGAAAGCCTGAGTCCATGTTTGGAAAATGAAGGTAAAATTACTATTGTTAGAACATAATTTGATTATTACCTGGATCTCTAAGAAAACTGAACAATGAGTACAAATGTTTTCAGGGTTTTCTGACAATAAAATTGGTATATAAAAATTAGTAATTTTTCTGTCTAGCATATTGGTTAAGACCACAGTCTTGGAATCAGACCACTAAGGATCTGATTTTTAGTTTTTGGATAAATTGAGAGCAATTACTTCAAACTGACTCTAAGTTGCAGTTTCTTCTGTATAAAAATGTGCCAATAATGCCTACCTCACAGGATTATATGATGAATAAATGAGTTAATGTCTGTTAAGCCAGTAGCAAAGAGTAAGTGCTCAATTAATGGTAGCTACATGTTTCCCATTGAGAAATGTAAATTTAGGTATATATCTGTACAGATCATCAGTAGTAGGACAAAAGCATGATTTATCACATCTATCTCACTGTAGATCACTAAAACAAAACAAAACAAGCAGATACAATAAAAGTCAATAACAGAAATAAGACCAAGGTAATAGGTTGACCATGTGTTTAATTGCCATAAGAAAAAGTCTCTACCATCATGGCTCCTGCCTTCTAGTGTATCTTCAAAAAAACAGTTAAACAAATGAACAAAATCCCCAACGGTTAATATTACCAAATGTTGAAACACTACAGTATTTGCCAATACCATCAGGAACAAGTTAATTCTCACCATCATACTGTTATTACATGTCACTCTGGGAATTCTAGCATGTGGAAATAAGATGAAAACTATTGGGAAGGATGCCTCTCATTGCTCAATGTATACAGTATAATTGCTTCCTAGACCACAAAAGTAAGCAGAACTATAAGAACCAAAGTAACCAGAATGAACAAATTTATAAATGAACACCCTAATAAAATAAAATCAAACTACCTTTATAGTAGCATAAAGATAGATTTGGACAGATTTGTTAATTATATGGGGAAAATTATAAACTAAAATCATTACTAAGCAACCTCAAGTAAGATTTGAGTATGTGAAAAAATGATTCATAATTTGGATAGAAAGAGAATTGAAAAAAGTCAGTACTTCCTAAATTAAATAAGGGGTTAACATATTTCAATAAAAATCCAAATGGATTTGATTTTGGAACCTGAAAAAGACTTTTTACATCAGTTTACCTAGAAGTACAAGAACTTGAGAAAGCTGAGAATTTTGGGGAATGGTAGCAGAATAAATTGTGCTGATGATATAAAGTATACATTTTATTAAAAGCAGGATAGTGCAATCGAAGAAAAGTCAGGCTATTTTATATGTGGATATAAACGTCATCAAAATGCTAATAATATTAAAAAAATGTAGTTGTATCAGCCCCTTAAAAAACAAAGAGCAGAAAATTTAAGATGAAGAGGAAAAACTAAGAAAATGATACACAGGACTCCAGGGTATGGCCCCCTCTGGTGCTGGGAAGTGTCACTGGTGGTGAACTAGCAGTGCGGGTCTCATGCAAAGCTGCCTCCGCCTTCTGAGCTCTTAGTAGCAGATGGGGAAAAGGCCAAGTAGACCTTGAAGGGAGGCTGCTAGGAAGGACTCGGAGCAGTGGACTTCATATACACTAGTTGTCCATTAGTTCAATGGCAGATGTGCTATTTTGATGGTACCAAGTACCAGGCATCTTAGGCTCTTAGCATGAAAGGAACCTGTGGAGTTCTTATGTGTCAGAGCATACTGTTTCTTCTCAAGAAGGCAAACTGCGGACAGAATAGGAATAAGTTTTCCAGTATTGTGTATATCAGGATTTGGCTTAGAATAAAGGGTAATCAAAACTAATGATAAGAATTACATTAAATCATAAACATATGAGTAAAAATAAAAATCTTCAAGAACATTTCCTAGAACTGAAGGGCATGCATTTCTAGAATTAAAAGGAAGGGCCAGCCAAATGCCTCGTGCAGTGAAGATCCAAATAAACTTCATCACTGGGAATTTTTACTCTTATTTATTTTTATTTTTTATATTTTATGTATTTACTTTTGAGAGAGAGAGTGTAAGTGAGGGAGGGGCAGAGAGAATCCCAAGCAGGCTCTGCACTGTTAGCACAGAGCCCTCTGCAGAGCTAGATCTGATGAACCATGAGATCACGACCTGAGTGGAAGTCAAGAGTTGGACACTTAACCAACTGAGTCACCCAGGTGCCCCCATCACTGGGAATTTTTATAATACCACAGATAAAGAGAGAAGGTCCCAGAAGATTACAGAAAAGTTGTTCTAGTAATCATACAAAGAAAATAGTGTTTAATATAAAGGATTAAAGTCACAGTGGCCCTGGACTTACAGTAAAATTGGAAACTTGGGAAACAATAAAGCAGTATCTTTAAAAACTAGAATTTTAATGTAAAGCCCATGGAATCTTGTTTGATAAACAGTCCAACAAAGGAGAGAAGGGAAGGGAATTGATAATATGATGCTAAAGTGGGGGCCTCTCAGAATAATGCTTGTATGAAAGGTCTGGAAAGACCACAATCCCATCTCAATGTAGAAAGACTCCTCCATTGATGGCTATTTCAAAGGGGAAAAATGTTCCCAAAATGTTGACCAAGTGAAAATGAATCCCTGTATTCTGTTGGAAAGGTGGGGGATTAGTGGGAGATAAATACATAGAAAACTAACAAAAAAAGAAATCAGGCAATTATTTATCCAAGAAAGAGGAATTTTATAAGAAAAAAAATTGGGGTGCCTGGGTGGCTCAGTTGGTTAAGCAGCTGACTTCCGCTCAGGTCATGATCTCACAGTTGGTGAATTCGAGCCCCGTGTCGGGCTCTCTGCTGACAGCTCAGAGCCTAGAGTCTGCTTTGGATGCTGTCTCTCCCTCTCTCTCTGCCCCTCCCCTGCTCACACTCTGTCTCTCTGTCTCAAAAATAAAGGTTAAAATATTAAAAATAACCTATCTTTGACTCATAAATATGTTTTATTCACATACTTATTTTAATGTGAATACCAAATATTTAAAAGTACAAACATTGCCATGTAACTATATTGGGAACGTGGGGGATAGGAAGTGTGTAAAGAAGGGGTATAACAGGCTTGGACCTTAATATCCTAATGCATGCATTAATAAACAATATTTAATCATTTTTAGACTCATAAAGGGAAGGATTCTTTCCTTCTTTCCTCTCTTTCCTTTTTTTTTGTTTTCGTTCCTTACATACCTCTCTCTCTCTTTTCTTTTCTCTCTTTACTTTCTTCCTTCGTAAAAGTAGCAGATGGAAGACCTCATCCTCTGAGAATGGTTGACTCAAAGGTAGGACGTAAAAAGGCAAGGGAAATAGTGATGGATAAAGGTAATTTATGTAATGTGATCTAATAGATAGTAAGATTTCTTAATCGGGGATGAGGAGCAACAGATGTAGAAACGTCTGAAGAAAGAATGAGTTTCTCCAAATTTGAGGAATGGTAAGAAGGCTGGAGGTGCCTTTCATAAGTACCTGTTGTAGGAGATTGAGAAACAGATTCAGATGTGGTCATATAGGGCTTTATAGAAACATGGCAACAAGTGTGGCTTCGCTGTGGGTGAAGACTATGAGAAACAAGAGAAGCCTGGAGAACACAGTATCTCTGAAGGACAGGGATGGCTGCTGTGGAGGAGGTAGAAGTGTAGTTCTACTGCCATAGTGTCAGGACTTTCTCAGCCAGCTGAGAGGAATCCAGAATTCTGAGTTCTTTGTGGGTATCCTCAGAATGGTTCTTATCTGGAAATAAGCTACATGCCTACAAGCTTATGGAAGTAGAGTCCTGGAGCTCTGAGGATGGAGAGGAGATGATCAGCAAATGAATCCTGGGGAGTGATGAGATGTCACAGGATACGGTCTGATCATCCTCACACCCAGCGCCTTTCAAAGAAAAGCATATTGAACTAAAAGACTGAATCATCAACAACAAATCATTATGTTAGAATTGCCTGAAACAGCTTCTAAACATTTCAGTACATGGGTCAATATCGTGGATAATCACCAGTTAGAAGCATTGCTTCTAGAATGCCAGTTCCTTCAAGGAGTCTGCTCTCCGTGCTATGCATTATGATGGGATATTTTGCAGAAGTGCTATGTAAACCAGCTTGTACCACCACTGAACAGGGAAATTCTTAACAAACATGTACTGCTTAAGTGCATGCTAATGCCACTTTTTTTCATTTTGTCAATGTAATACGGTATATTTAATGCATTCAGTATAGGCTGTTGAAACTGAAACGGTTATCCTTTAGTGTCCCAGAAGTCTAATTACAAGCCAACTAATTCTCTTTATCTATGTTCTGATAGCTTCTCTATTAGAATAAAGAAACTGTGTAATAGAATGACTTTTGACTGTATGTTTCAATGTTAATAAGATGTGGTTTAACTGCTTCTACAGGTTTATCTCCTTCCTAATACTTTAGTTGAAATGAACAGGACAAACTGGTTTTGCTAAATCTCATACAGCATTTCAGTACTACCTGCCACCCAAAATTAAAGAACAATTTTTATTGTTTTCCCTTTTTTCCCTTTTTAAAATAAATATTTGGTGAGGACCCAGGATGTTCTAAGCAGTGAACAGGGTACAACCGAATTCTCTTATAATCTTATTCAAATGGGGGAAATACAGACAACAAAGAACACTAAGTAAAATACATCAAATGGTGATAAGTATTGTAGAGGAAAATACAGTAGAAAGAGGATTACCTGGTATATAAGTCAATGTAATACATGGAAGGGAGGGGGACTATGTTTTGAAGTCTGGCTGCCTGCTCACTGGGGTTCAAGATTCCATCACTAATCATTTAATATTTAACATGTTATTTACCTTAGTATTGGAATAAGGTTCCCATTGAAAAGCTTGGTGGAATGCACACTGTAATAGGAGATATTTGTATTAACTTCCAGTGTTCTTAACTTTGCTGCTTTTCCTTCCCTCCGAACTATGTTATCTATTCCTCAACTTTCAATAGTATTATATTGAATACCAGTAGACTTCTTCCAGAGCTGACTTATGTTGACTTATATTCCAAGCTCCAAAGTGTGTTGGACTCAAACCCACCAGAATGTGCCACAAGCATCTCAAAATTAGCATATCCAAATATGAACTTGCTATCATACCATTCTCAACATACACGACCATTTTCCTGAATTCCCAATCTTGTTGAGGGGCATCATAGTTAAACTTATGTGATCCAGAAGTTCAGTGTTTCTTTCAGCACCTTTCCTTTGTCTTCATGGCCATGTGATATTCCTCAGGGGTAGCTTTTTCTTATGGCTTCCTGTTGCATTCAAAGCAATTGTAGATCAGCTCAGTTAGTTGACGTGGTTGTGGTGGTGGTGGTTGTGGTGGTTGTTATGTGGGTTGTACCAGGCACCATGTTAAATATTTGAGAACATGAACTGAATGAAGGTGGTCTTGCTAAACCTAGAACACAGCAGGTTTGTGTGGTTAAACCATACAGGGACTAACTGATGATTTGTGTGATGATTTTGTTACAGAGTGCTGAGAGAGAGCGCCTGAAAAGGGTAAAGATCTGAAAGCAATGGGATGAGGATTGATGAGGCTCAGTCTCTGTATTCATGGGTCATTTCTGTTGGTTTAGGCCTATTTGGAAAGAGTGGCAAGAGGTATAACCTCTAGGAGATAGGTTTTTATGAAGCTCTGTGAGATGCAGACAATGACATAAAGGTAGACTAACACCATAGATTAAATAATTTGGCAGTAATGTGTGACGCAAGTGAAGGAAAGGGTTTCCCTGCTTCATGGCTGTGCATGGATGGTCTGCTCTTGTACCCCAAGTTGGTAACCTTCTCTACTGGCCATAAGTAAGAAGAAGAAGACTTGCTTACGGCATCTTGAGCAAAAGACAATGACAAATGGAACACAGAGAGAAAACAGGAATATTATTCTTAACAGAGTGGTCAAATTTAGGAGCCTCTTATTATTTTTTTTAATTTTTTAGAAAGGTTTTTTATTTATTTTTGAGAGACAGAGAGAGACAGCGCAAGCAGGGGAGGGTCAGAGAGAGAGGGGGATACTTAATCCAAATCAGGCTTCAGGCTCTGAGCTGTCAGCACAGAGCCCAACGCTGGGCTGGAACCCATGAACCGCAAGATCATGACCTGAGCCAGAGCCAGAGGCTTAACCGACTGAGCCACACAGGCGCCCCAGAAGCCTCTTATTCTAATGCAAACATCATCCTTGATACTCACCCAGACTTCAGTTTTAAAGAACTTGGATTGGCAGTGGGGAAAGTCAACATTGTCTCTGAAATCAGACTGTTCTAGGTCCACATCCCACTTCTTTCCAGTTATCTCTGTGGAATCTGAGAGAGCCACACATCTTTCCTGAGTATTAGTTACCTCACATGTTTAATGACAATAACCTATTAAAGGTCATGGTGAAGACACATTAGAAAAGCGTATAACATAGATTTGTAACAGTTTCTGAAGTACTATATATACACCTAGCAGCTGGCATTAATAATAATCACAACAGTAAAAACAGTGAGGGTGCTTCTTTGATCCCAGTCTTGTAGGGGATACCATTTTTGACACTATTCATGGAAACTGTTTGAAGAAGGTATTTAAAAGAAAGTAAATTTACTTGCCTTTATTAACACTTTCAGTGAAATTTAAAATAACAAGAGGGGAAAGGCAGCAAGAGGAAAATGTTAACTATCTATACCATTGCTATTGCTCTTTTGTAGCTGGTGTATAGTAGACTCTTGAGCCCGTAAGTGAAATTCCATGTTCTGTCTAGCCATACACCGAAGTTACTAATAGACCTGCTTATTTTCTCTATGAAGTTGCTGAGAATTTGCCAAGAGCAAGAAAAAGTGAGTCAGCAGCATTATGTACTTTTAATCCAAAGAAAAAGTAACAGGTATGTGGTTTTTTTTCCCAAAGAAGTAAACTTGGGACGCCTGGGTGGCTCAGTTGGTTAAGTGTCCAGCTTCAGCTCAGGTCATGCATGATCTCATGGTTTGTGGGTTCGAGCCCCGCGTTGGGCTCTGTGCGGAGAGCTAGCTCAGAGCCTAGAGCATGCTTCAGATTCTGTATCTCCCTCTCTCTCTGCCCCTCTCCTGCTTGCACTATCTCTCTCTGTATCTCAAAAATAAATAGAAAACATAAAAAAATAAAAAATGAAGTAAATTTAATAGGGAAAACAGAATATCATGTTTCTACATAAATTTACATATTGAATTATCTGTGTAGAAGGTGGAATTTAAGTTGTGACAAGCAGTAGTCTTTGTTTTTAATTTCTGCCAAAGTTGAAAAATAGTCCAAAGGACAAAAGATTAAAAAAAAAAAAGTGTGAACTCTAGAAAAAAGTGCCGAGATTTCCCGTTTTGTTTAATGCATGGTCACACTGAAGGTGGTTGGAGGACTTGGACACAGAACTAAAGTCTCCAGAGGTTCTTTTGGCAGCCAGTGATCTGGCCATGGGTGAACTTTAAAATGAGAAACCCAGCCACAGTGTTGATGATATTTTAATGCCCCAGGAAATTTTTCTGGAGCTCCATACTCAAATTTCTAGGTGCCTCTGTTATAAATAATGCAGAAGTTTTAATTCCCAGTAACAATAATATAATACCATAAATAAGGATAATGGTTAATATTTTTTAAGTTCTTAAAATGTTGCAGGTCTGTGTGAAAACTTTACATGTATTATCTCATGTAATCTTTAAGCCGACGCTAAATTTAGGTAGTGTTATTGTCTACACTATCTGTAAGGAATCGGAGACTTAGGCATATATAAATAAGTTGATCAAGATGCAATACAGATGTACAACCGTGGGAGTTGAGAATTGACCACATTTTCTACACATTGACAAATGCTTAACCCTTGCCTTATGAATTATTTAGTGTTCAGAGCAGAGATACTGGAACTTACCTACCTGGCTTTAAGTTTGTCTTCCATGTCACTTTGGCCAAACTTTTTTTTCTTTGCATTTTTTTTAAGCTCTCTCTGCTTCATGTTTTTTAAAAATTTTAAATGAGGACAATTTTAATAATATCTATTGCATATATTAGTTGTAATTATTAGATGAATTACATATAAAAAATTTAGGACAGTGCTTGGCATATAGTAAATTCCTTCAAAAAAGTTCACTCTTCTATCTAGGCATTTATCATGAAATTAAAAAGAAATGTAATAAGAAAAGAATTCAACGTGCTAATGACTGGGTAAATCAGATTAGACATTGGAAATGGAAACCTCTTCACAAATTAAATCCATAGACAAAGTTTAAAATGAGCTTGGCCTTAAGGGAACTTGCCTCAACCATCTGGTTAAAACGCAGAGTCCATTGCTTCCAGAAAGATACACGCTGGCCCATCTGAATTGACATCTGTGTGCACACTGAAGTCCCGGAGGATAATTAACAGAGAAAACTCCAGCCACAATACTGACATAAGCCTGGAGAGCTAAACTATAAAATTCTCCATATAAACAAGTGGCCTACATAGTCACAGAACTATAAATTTTGGTCTTGCCTCAGGGGCACCTGAAATACCCAGATGCTCAAGTAAAAAAAAAAAAAAACAAAAAAACAACAACTTATTTTTGAAGTACATGGCAAATAAGATTTTAAAAATCACACCTCTCTTCTATCACTTTTACTTACCATTAGGCAGATGAATTCATGCTACATTGTTTCATGACAGTTTTGAATGACATCTCATGACCAAAGCATGAAATGTATTCCTCTGGTTTATCACAGATTTTTGAACTTTTTTATTGAAGTATAGCATACATAAGATGCATTAAGCTTCCATGTACATCTCAGTGAATTTTCACAAGAAAATATATCTATGAAACTAGAATCCGATGAAGAAAAAGCACCCTTATGGATCTTCTAGTCACTAATTTCCTCCATACATAACTGCTATCTTCTTAACACTAGACATTGATTTTGCGTAGTTTTGAAGTGGAATCATACAATTCGTATTTTTTTGTCACCTTTCACTCAACATTGTGAGATCCATTAACAATAGTTTATTCTTCTTGATGTTTAGAATACCATTATATAAACACATCATAGTTTATTCATTGTATTATTGGGTGGGCATAGGATTTTTTTCTAGTTTGGGATACTATGAATGATATGAAAGATTTGTACATGTATTGGGTAAACATTTTGACTCATTTCTACAGGTTACATATCTGGGAGTAAAACTGCAAGATCTTTGTACGTGAATACATTTAGCTTCAGTATAGATGTCAAGTGACTTTTCAAATTGGCAGTTTTCAATTTGTTGAGAGTATCTGAAACAGGTTAATATTTTTCTCATTAAATTAAAATATTAAGGGGAAATGCACAGATAGTAAGTGTATAATTCAAAAAAGTATGATAATTGTATATATTTATAGGATGACAACTTTAATCAAGATAAAATGCTATTCTATCACTTGAGAAAGTTTCCTTATGTCCCCTTCCCTTCTCTCTTTTCTTATATAGACAATCACTGTTGTGATCCCTGTCATCATAGGCTAGTTTTGACCATTCCTGAATCTTCCTTTAATGGAATGAGATTCTTCTTCAGCTTCTATTGCTCAAGATGCTTTTGATAGTCATCTGTGTGTTGTTTGTATCAGCAGAGCATTCTTCTTTTTCTTTTTTTTCCATTGTAATATCTGTTGTATGAATACATTATAATTTGCTATTCCATTCCACTGTTGATGGAAATTTGAGTTGTTTTAAGTTTGGGGCTAATATAAATAAACTTGCTATGAAAGCTTTCATACAAATCATTTTGAGAATTAACTGCTTTTGTTTCTCTTGGGTAAATATTTAGGGAAGAAATTTCTTGGTCATCAGGTATGTATATGTTTAACTTTATAAGAAACTACTAAACAATTCTCCCAAAAGGTTAAACCATTTTCAAACCCCATTCTGAATATCAGAAAGTTCTAGTTGTTAAACATCTTTGCAAATATTTGGTTTTGTTTGTGTTTTTTATTATAACTATTCTCATGGGTATAAAATAGTGTCATATTGTGGGGTTTAAAATTTTTTTTTAATGTTTGTTTATTTTTGAGAGAGCATGTGAGCAGGGGAGGGGGAGCGAGAGAGGGAGTAACAGAATCCAAAGTAGGCTCTAGGCTCTGAGCTGTCAGCACAGTGCCCAATACAGGACTCAAACTCCTGAACCATGAGATCATGATCTGAGCAGAAGTCAGATGCTTAAATGACTGAGCTACCTAGGCACCCCCATATTGTGGTTTTAATTGATTTGTCCTCAGATGAAAATTATGTCGCATGCCTTTTTAATAAGCTTATTCGTAATCCTTTGGAAATATATCTGTTCAAGCCTTAGTCCAAGTTTTTATAAATTGGATTGTGTGTTTTGACTTACAGAAATTTCAGTATCCTGGATTCAAATCTTTTCTCAAACAAACATATTTGTAATAAGTATTTTCTTCCATTCTGACTTGCCTTTCTTTACATTTTCTTAGTTGTATCTTTTACTTATCAGACATTTTTAGTTTTCAGAGAGTCCAATTTGATAGTTTTATTTTTGATGTTTATTGGGTTTTAAAAACTATCTTCTCAAGAAATCTCTGTCTATCACAGAGCTGCAACAATAACCTAAGTTTTCTTCTAGGACACTTAGTGTTTTATCTTTTGTAATTAGCTCTATGATGCATCTTGAGTTAAGTTTTACATGTGGTCTGAGGTAGGAGCCAAGGTACATTTTTCTTTGTATTTATCAGGTTATTCTAGTACCACTAAAAAGGATTCTCTTTTTCCCTTTTGAGTTGCCTCACAGCATTTGTTGGACATTCAGAATTTTTCTGCTTTCCCCAGAACTCTATTTCATTGATCCTATGTCTATTTTTTATGTCTGTAACACATCTTGATTACTGTAACTTTATAGTAAATCTTGTAAGAAAGTAGATCTTCCAACATTATTGTTTTTGAACAAGTTCATTTGGACTAGGGATTCTTAACCATTTGGCAGAGAGACCTGTTGATTTAGACTGTGATCGTAAGATCTCTAGATATATTTGGAGAATTTTGACATATTAATACTATGAAGTAATTCAATCTAAATCATGATATATCCCTTTGTTTATTTAGGTCTTTAATTGATTTCAGTAATACTGTGCAGTTTACACTGTTAATTCATGTATTTTTAAACTTAATTTTAAGTATTCTATATGTAACACTGTTATAAATGAGGTATTAAAAAGTCATTATTTTTCAACTGTTTGCTACTGCTATATAGAAGTACAATTGGGTTTTGTGTGTTGATCATGTATCCCATGATCTTAATAAATTCATTTATTCCTGTAATTGTTTAGTATAATCATTAGGATTTTCTATGTAAACTGTTATATCTTCTCCGTACAGTAGTTTTCTTTCTTTCTTCCCAAGCTTTATGCCTTTATTTTCCCCTTCTATTGAACAAATTGGGACACTGATAAATACAAGTGAGAAGAATATGTTTTTGCCTTATTTCTAATCTTAGGTAGATAATACCCTGTATTTCATTATTTTTCATCAAAATCCTTTTTCAAATAATGGACATTTTCTTCTATTCCTAGTCTACTGAGAGTTTATTATGAATAGGAGTTGAATTTTGTCAAATGATATTTTTTATGCACTAAACTTCTCATAAGAGTTTTCTACTTTATTTGATTGCTATGGTGAATTATAGATTGAACTTTTTTTTTATTGTTAAACCAACCTTGCATTCTTGGAATAAATGTCACTTGGTGATGGTGTATTGCACTTCTTATACTTTTGCTGAATTTGTTTACTATTAAGTATGAATGAATCTATGTGCACAAAAGGTATTAGTTTATAATTTTCTTTCTCATAATGTCTTTGTCAGGTTTTTCTGTCATGATTTTCCCTTTTTAAAAAAAATTAGTTTGGGGGTATTTATTTCTATTTAACTTCCTGGTTTTGTGTAGAATTTGTATTGCATTCTTAAGTGTTTGATTTCTGAGTGAAACAATTGGGTCTGTCTGGTGTTTTCTCTGTACAGATGTTGATGATCAATTTAATCCCATTAGCAGGTATAAAGCTAAACAGATTTTCAGTTTCTTTTATGAATTAGGTAAGATGTGATTTATATGATTTGCTGACTTTGTGTTCTAGAACTACTGCATAAATTTGATAATACTGCTTTATTATTTTTAAATATCTGTAGGTTTGTAATGATAATTCCTCTAATATTTTTGAGTTGGTCATTTGTATTTCTTTTCTTGACTTTCTATTAATTAATCTTGTTAATTTCTGAAGAAAATGACTTTGTTAACTTTCTGGTTTGTCAGTTTTATGCTCTTTATGATTATTTTCTTCTGATTTACTTTGGATTAACTGTTTCATCATTTATGATTTTTTAATTTGTACCTTGAATTATACTTCTCTAATGTAAGGAATGCAGAAGACCTAACCTTCCAGTCTAATGGGATCTTTAGTGGTATATGTGCTTATTTAACTTAGTTAATCCACTTAATACAACATCTGATATAAACCTATTAATCATCAGCACACCAGCATTCCCCTCTTGTAGAAACGTATATTAAGTGTCCTAAGAGAACAGTATTTTGCTCCTTCCAAGTAAAAGAAGCATCCGGTCATGAACACTGAGAGAATGAATAAAGATAATAGCAATAGTGCCACTAATAATATTCAAAAACCAAACTAACTTATACTGAGTGCTTATTATTTTCTAGGAGCTTTACATTATATTTGGTATTATAGCTGGCTGCTTTCTCTCAATATTTGTGAGATTCATCTATGTTTGGTAGATGTCATTTCTATTACTGGATACCTCCGTGTATGAATGTATCAAAATTTATTAACTTATTCAGCTGTTGATAGCCATCTGGGCTTTGGGTTATGGCAAATAATACTACACTGAATATATTCTTATCTTTTGATATACATCTGCATACATTTCTGTTGATTATATATGTAGGAATATAATTGCTAGGTCCAAAGATTTTCATACTTGTGTTCACATTTAGTACACACTATTAAATAGTACTCCAAAATGATTAATCAAGGAGACATTTGTTTTATTTTATTTATTCTTTATAATGTTTATTTATTTTTGAAAGACAGAGAGCGTGCTGACAGGGGTGGGGTGGAGAGACACCGGGACACAGAATCTGAAGCAGGCTTCAGACTCTGAGCTCTCAATACAGAGCCTGACACTAGGACTCGAATTCAAGAACCACGAGATCATAACTTGAGCTGAAGTTGGATGCTTAACTGGCTGAGCCACCCAGGTGTCCCAAGGAGAAATTTCTTTTAAAAAGAAACTTAAATACTTTTATCAAGGAAAATTAATATCACTGACCATAATTATAAAACTAATCATAAGATAAAAACATTGTTTATATTTATGCCACCTCACATAAATTTTATTGCCATGACATGTGTATGTACTATAATTTGGGAAATGTGGGTCTATGCCACTTATTAATAATTAATCATATATTGTCTATTATTAGATTTTATTGGCAGCTCCTATGATTTTGAAATGAAACGTAATTGTCTTATTTCTTTTCTTACAAATGGCAGAGACTTTATATTATAGTTTTATTTATCATATATCTCATTAAAAGTGATTTAGGAAAATAATCTTAACTATTTCAGAAGGTACTTATTGTAAGCAATTTTTAAGTGGGCTATTTGTCACAAAAATATTTTTAGCTTTAAACCAGTGACGGTATTGCATCACAAGCACATGCATGCTTGTGTTTCTGTTTCATTTGATACTTAAGAGTTAGCATGTTGGAGTGAATAAAGGTTAGGAGTTGGAGTCAATGGCTAGATTTAAATTTTTTTGTCTCCCTTCACCCTTTTTTAGTTAGGTAATTAAAATCATTGAGTCTATTTTTAAAATAAGAATTATGCATTGTAGCACAAAGTTGAATGAGAAATAAGACAATGGGTGTTAAGCTCCTGGGGCAATAGTAGGTGTTCAATAAATTTCAATTTGTGGACTATTGTTTTCTGTGACCTTGATTTAACAGTAAATGACTTAGTAAATATTAAAAAATAAAGTTACTTCTGTAAATTATTTGATTAAGTATATGTAATTATATATTTCCAATATGCATAGAGCTGTATATTTAAAAATATGTCTTAATTCTCAAAGTCTATACCACTTCTGAGAGTGTCTAACTTATTTGTGTATTAAAGTAATTAAACAGAACAGGAATCTGACTTAATGAGCTATATGGCAGCTTTATACTGGCCAGTCTTATATAATGGTCAATATAACATGGACTTCGAAATCAAAGAGTGTGGAATTAAATCTTGGCTCTACATGTACTTGCTATTATGGCAGGTTATATAACCTCTTTGGATGTAAATTTCCTAATATACAAAATAGAGATTTTAATACCTACCTCCTACCTCAGTGTCTAATATACAACACAGTCACTCTTAAGTGATAAGAGTTTGTACTGAAACTCTATTTTGTTTAGTGAATTGGGAATTAAGTCTGTTGTTTGTCTTCATCTTTATTAGCAAATTCATGGCTTTTATTTCCTGTATTTATCTATAAATTAAACAATAAGAAAAAAGACACTGTTCGTATACCTGATTATACATGGTCTTTGTAGACTGTCACACTTAGGATGTGGTGAGTCCTGTGATCAGTGAACTTGCCCTTGATCTGAGGATTTCATTTCACGACTAGATAGCACATTGATCTAATGTTTTTAATTGCTGGGAACAGCACAAGGTGACTATCTGATCTTTTTCTTTTTTGATCTTTTAAAATGTCAATTTGTACTTGTGAATTTAATAAATGCAATAATAAAAATGAAACCAAAGTAGTCATTTTGAATGTAATCCAAGTAATTTATTTTATTTGTTTCAAAGATCTGTGATTCTGAGAAGGTTAGGGATACTGGTTGTAATAAGTTCAACATAAGTAAGCATTCTAGATCCCCAAAAAACAAGAATGAAATTTTCTAATAAATAGAAGTTTTCTTGGAAAGTCTGCATTAGTTGGTTATTATAGCATGAAACATGACTTCAGAAGCAGAGAGAAAAAGGATAGGAAGAAAAACAGATAAAGTGAATATATTTGGATCTGGAAGTCATCTGGAAGTCACACTTCCATTGCCTTCCTCTGGTGGCTCAATGCTCATTAGCTGCAGCAGTATTTTAAGTAAGAGACTGTCTAATCCCAACTTCACTCTTGAAAACTGTTATCTGATGTATTTGGGATGGCAAATACCCAAGGTGACTTATTTGCAAAGAGCAGCAAACTATCCAGGTTACCCGTGAACTGTGTGTAACACTTGGTAACCACCACTTGAATTATCTGCCAGCATATAAAGCTAATCTCTGTGGATGACAGAAGGGAATTCCTGATTTTGGAAACAATGGATAAAACAGGAGTTGGGTATATTACCAGCACAAGTAATAATCATTAAACGAACTGGCCAGGAATGAGTCTTACTGTTTTCTCTGGTGCTTGTAAGTAACTATATTTATCATTTAGTAAGTGATTGAAACTATAAATATCCCCAAACTATCCACTAAAATGAAACATGCAGATTTGATTTCAATATTTTGTGGAACTTTATATGAGAACTTCCACTATTAAAAGAGTGGTGTTGGAGAAATGCTTTTAGGTTTTCTTTCCAGGCTTACTCAGAGAACAGAGCTTTATCTGACTGGAGAGGTCAAGGTCCAACATCCATTGTTCCATGTTTTTTTTTTTTTGTAATAGTTTATTGTCAAATTGGTTTCCACACAATACCCAGTGCTCTTCCCCATAAGTGCCCTCCTCAATCAGCACCACCTCTTTCCCCCCCTCCCCCTTCCCCTTCAACCCTCAGTTCATTTTCAGTATTCAATAGTCTCTCAAGTTTTGCATCCCTCTCTCTCCCCAACTCTCTTTCCCTCTTCCCCGCCCCCTGGTCCTCCATTAGGTTTCTCCTGTTTTCCTCTTAGACCTATGAGTGCAAACATATGGTATCTGTCCTTTTCTGCCTGACTTATTTCGCTTAGCATGACACCCTCAAGGTCTATCCACTTTCCTACAAATGGCCATATTTCATTCTTTCTCATTGCCATGTAGTACTCCATTGTGTATATATACCACATCTTCTTGATCCACTCATCAGGTGATGGACATTTAGGCTTTTTCCATGTTTTGGCTATTGTTGACATTGCTGCTATGAACATTGGGGTACATGTGCTCCTGTGCATCAGCACTTCTGTATCCCTTGGATAAATCCCTAGAAGCGCTATTGCTGGGTCATAAGGGAGTTCTATGGATAGTTTTTTGAGGAACCTCCATACTGATTTCCAGAGCGGCTGCACCAGTTTACATTCCCACCAACAGTGTAGGAGGGTGCCCGTCTCTCCACATCCTTGCCAGCATCTATAGTCTCTTGATTTGTTCATTTTAGCCACTCTGACTGGTGTGAGGTGTTATCTCAGTGTGGTTTTGATTTGTGTTTCCCTGATGATGAGTGATGTTGAGCATCGTTTCATGTGCCTGTAGGCCATCTG
>PISW01009507.1:0-60107 GCA_004023785.1 Mungos mungo
ATTAAGCAGGCTGTGTTTTAGCTTATAGGCAAGTAATAAATTGTATCATGTATCTTGAATGTATCATAGATAAGCTGCTAAATAACGAATGCCACTTCAGATAGCTGTGAAATTAGGTGATTAACTAGTTGGTACTTAACCTATTAATTTCTGTATAAGTCTAATTGCATGAAATAGAAGTGGGGGTTTTGATTTTTTAGCTTGCTTTTCTGTTTGGAGTGTCAGTGTAACTACTGTATTGTAAATGATGGAAAATAATTGCATATGTTAAAAAAATAAATTGTGTTATATTTAAAAAATAAAATAAAAAATAAAAAAAAATAAAAAAATAAAAATAACAGATACATTGATGTAGATCAGTAGTTTTGCATTATTCTGATCATAGTCCTCAGATGAAATGCACTCTACATCATCACTCAGTACACTCATACATATATGTATACATGCTACTGGAACGTTTTACAAACCAACAGTTAACTTTATTAGCTGGGATGCACTCATGTTTTCTATTGTATTGTACTTGATTCTGTTATATTCTGTTTCATTTTTTTTAGTTGTAGTTCCAAATCCACAAAATTAAACTCATAACCCATAAATGGGTCACGCCCTGTAAAGCAGTGATAGATAGCATCATTGTATCACCTCAGCCACCAATGGCACTGACCTGAACTCTATTAGCTCTAGTCCAGAAGTTCAGGCAGGAAATTCTCTTGTTCTTCCCACGATGAGATGTTTCCTTTAGTTATTAAAGAGTTAAATAAATATTTAAAAATTCCAAGTCAATCAGCATTACTCTGAAAATTGAAATCAAGTGAATAGATACTGGTTGCTGTAACTTTGGTGTTCCTGACCCATACCTAAAATGTTCAAGGCTGGGCCCCATTGTGTGGCTGAGTCTTTTCCACCTGGAGCATGTTCACAGGACAGTGAAGATAAGAAACACGTAAGTAAAGGGATCCAAAGATGAGACACCCTTATGTAGACACTGGGAGCCTCCTCTTCTCTTTCTGGGAATAGTACTGGTTTCCTGAGGGCTTTTAAGAAACCCATCTATTTCAGGAACCACTGATGGCACTCAAATCACACAACTAATCTACAATCCACAATTCCTAATAGCCTCTACTAATTGCCATGGGAGACAATGAAAACTTTTTCCCCCTTTTAATCCTAACATTTTGGAAAAAAATTTGACAAAAATGCAAAGCACAATTCTAGATGGAAATCACAGAAGCTCTTAACGTCTGACCGTTTTGTCCTCCATCATTTCTTAAAGACGGTTTGGTCCTTCAGTGCCCACAGTCACCTGCATCCCTGAGATTTCTTAAACAATGAGGTGCTTTGTGAATTTAACTCATCACATTTCCTTCTTCATGAAGCTTGGTATGGCTTTGCAGTTGAATGGCGATTTTGGGGGATAGAGAATACAAAGCAGGCGTGAATAATCCTGCTTGTTCTATTGACACTACACATTTTTTTTTCCAGTGAAATTTTCTTTTCTCTAAATATGGCCATTAAACCTTACCATTGACCTTAGATTTATTTTTTGAGACTCAAAGCCATGGAAGCTCTAGCTGAGGATATTCCTGAATCATCTAGATGCTTCCCTGGTTTTATCCTTTTTCCTCAGTTTAATTCAAGACAGTCTGTTTACCTATCTTCCTCAACAGACTCACCACGTGCAGCTTTACCCCCATTTAAGCTCCATCTGACCCTTGTATTTTCCAACACAACTAAGACCAATTGTCACTGGAGACTCACAATTCAAGGTTTCAATCTTCCAATCCCCAGAAGTGGGTTTTCTTTTAGGCTTTCTGGATGGGAGAACAAATGGAACTTTATCTCCCATGAGTCAAAGCTACAAATCAGGGTATGTCCAGACCCCCACTCTTCATTATCACCAAATTATCCTGTTGTAAAAATCTTCTTCTGCTTTTGCTATTTTCTCACTCTTATCCACTTCATTTTTTACCCTCTGTGTTCAGAACATCTCAGTCTATAGTTTTGAAGGTCTAGAGCTTAGACTGTGAAAGAAGGGCTTAAATTTAAATTCCATTTTGCTCATCAAGTTTCTATTTTGAGCTTCAAATTTGTGTGTGCTATGTGTATGCACATGTGTATGCAAACAAACAGAACTAGTTAGCTTGTTTGGTGTTCCATGAAGTGAAAATCAAACTCATTATAATGAGTTTCCTATTTTCTCAAGAACCACTGGAAAGAAAGAAAACTCTACTTTCCTTAGGATTTTGAATTATTCTAGACCTTGTTCAGAAACTATGAAAGTTCAAGTACCACATTGCTCATGGACTTGGCCCCCAGTGAAGAACGATCACGGAGCTATGTTTCATTTTTCACCAGTCATCTTTCCATGTTTCAGGGAAAGAAATGGCACTGTCAGTAGTCTCTGCTTTTCCAAATAGAAATGAAACAGTGCTTCCCAAGGTCCTTTCAACTCCACATGAAAGCAGGAGCTGCTGAGGATGATGCCAGAAAAGTGTCACCATAAAGCTCAAAGCAAAGGAGGGATGAGTTTAAACAGGTTTCCCCACTGCCCTGCTGGAAGATACCAGAAGCATGGGAAGGAAGTTTTTAAAACAGCACAGAAGACAGAAGTGCTCTCTCAAAAAAAAAAAAAAAAAAAAAAAAAAAAAAAAAAAAAAAAAAAAAAAAAAAGAAATTTACAAAAACTTTTTTTTCCCTAAAATGCAATGTAGGCATAACATGCCAGCTCCTTGCAAGGAAAAAATCCAGAAATTAAGGCCTCAATTACAGTACACAGTGCTGCTGAGGGTGGGTACTATCTGTTTGTGCTCCACTCATTGCTTGGGGAGTTATATACACCCCCTTCAGAGGCAAAGGGTATGCAATTACATTTTAAAGATGAGAATAAGATTCCCTAAAAAAGAAAAAAATGTATACAGATGAATGACAAATGTATTTTCCTCTAGACCTCTGCTAGATCCATTATCGCCCGGGACCTTGTTAGAGATACAAAATCTGAATCCCTGCCCAGACCTGCTGAATCAGAATTAGCCTTTTAAAAGCTTCCCCAGGGAATCTGGACACACATTGTACTTTGAGAAGCCCTGTCCTAGATGACTTGATTCTGTCTCTCTGAGCACAGGCCAGTGTTGAGGTGGAACATTTCTGGGGAATGCTAGACCATCTTTGCTCAACGTGGGCGCTGGAAATGATGTGGGGGAAGGCAAAAGACAGCCAAGAGGCCTGATGTATCCTTATGTCAGAAAAAATTCAGAAGCACAGGTCATTGGAGATAGTTCAAAGAAAGAGACATGCATTTAGTCTTGTGTCCAATATTTTTTTACTGGAAAGTTTATGAACGCTACACTGAGCCCCTCTATATTAAAACAGTGCCGCACGGTGGGAATCAGAGGAAGTAGATTTGTCCTAACAAAATAATAAATACTTAATGTGTTATTGAACAAATACCCTGTTGTCTTTCAAGTGTGAATGTGTATTATCTGAGAAATAAACATTTGAAATCCTGTCCTATGACTCAAACATGAATCCTCAATACAACATATTTTGCAGTGTTATAGACTCTTGCCCCAGGCAGCCAATTCTATAACTCATAATACTCCAAATGAACGCACTGTTCATCACTACATTTCGATGTTTTTGTTTATTTTTTAAATTTTACTTTTTAGAGAGAGTGACAGCAAGAGCATATGAGTTGGGAAGAGGGGCAGAAGGAGAGAGAGAAAGACTCTCAAGCAGGCTCCAGGCTCAACACAGATCCTGATGCAGGGCTCAATCCCAAGACCTGGGGATCACGACCTGAGCAGAAGTCAAGAGTTAAACACTCAACCAATTGTGCCACCCAGGTGTCCCATTTTTTGTTTATATTTAAGTTTAATTTAATTTTTTGTGGGGATAAACTGCAGGCAGGCTTAGCAAGGTCAATAAGAAAATTAAGGTACTGCAGCGTATTTACACTAGCCAAACTAAGGAAGCAGCCCAAGTGTCCATCAATAGATGAGTGGATAAAGAAGATATGGTATAAATATCTTATATTTATATATATTACACACACACACACACACACATATATACCACATTATATATATAAACATCCCCTTATAAATATACCACAACCCACACACTATGGAATATTATTCAGCCATTAATAAATGAAATCTTGTCATTTGCAACAACATGGATGGAGCTAGAGAGTATAATGCTAAGAGAAATAAATCAGTCATAGAAAGACAAATACCATGATTTCACTCATATGTGGGATTTAAGCAAATGGAAAAAAAAAAGAGGCCAACCAAAAAACAGACTCTTAACTATAGAGAGCAAACAGAGGGGAAGTGGGTGGGGGATGGGTGAAACAGAGGAAGCGGATGAAGAGTACACTTATCCTGATGAGCACTGAGTGATATGTAGAATTGTTGAATTACTGTATCATACACCTGAAACCAATATAACATTGTATGTTAACTAAACTGGAATTGAAAAAAAAGGAAAATCGTGAGATATTCAGAGTGGCCCAGCTTCTGGATTGAATGGGTGATCCCTGTGTCTTGTCAGCCGGCAGTCTCAGTAAAACCCTTTCTTTAAATCCTGGATCTCAAGCTCTTGTGTTCTACAGTCTGAAGTTTAAATCATTTAACTTGATTCTATATTAATTATGCTCCTTAAGTACAAGGCATTCTGGGAAACTTCTAACAGACACATAGATGAACATAATTAGATCCTTACTTCACGGAGTTTGAAGCCCGATGCAAGGGTTAGTGGAATCAGACAGTTTGCCAAACTTGAAGGTCAACCTTTTCTGTTGTGAGTTGGGCTTTACTCCCTATCATAATATAAATTAGTTAATCTTAGTTGATGTACTACCTTAAGGAGGCAAAAAGGTAAATCTAGCATAAGTAGATGGCATAATATATATCTTAGCTAAGCTTCTAAGTATTCTTAAAAACAGAAGTTTTTACTTCTTTAGAGACAAACTAAAATCTTCATCCAAGCATCAACATGCGCACCTTCAGATTCTGAAACATGCTACAACCATTCATTTCTCAAGGGTTTGCACCGGCAGTTCCCTCTACCTGGAAAGCTCATGTTTGGCCTTTTCAATTACTGGCTCCTTCTCATTATTTAAGACACTTCTTTGATCCTATTAAACCAGATACCTCAGCCCCTGTAAGGTGTTTACTTATCACTAAGTGCACATGATAGTGCACAATACTTATTCAGTACTTAAGAAAATGATATCTCAGGATTCACTTCTTTAAGAACTGAATTTGCTTAAACTTTTTGCATTTATTCATTCATTCATTCAACATGTTATTGGTCATTTACTGTGTGTCAGGCACTGTTCCAGTGCCTGGGTGGGGCAGTTACATTGTGAATAAAACAGATCAGCTCCTTATGTCTTAGGGCTCTTGAAGTAAGTAGGTGGGTAACAGGCAATAAAAATGCAAATATATAATTTACAACTGGATTATTTTAAATAGTGATAAGTGCTCTTAAGGAAATTAAGCTGGCTGAGATGATAGTAATAGTGGTAGTACCTTCTTTATTAAAGCCTTTTTATTTATCCAGTGAACACACATATATTTTTTGCTCTATGCTATGATTATTCTAAGTTTGTTACAAATATTAAATCATTCAGTTTCAAAACGTCTTCCCAAGGAAAAGGGAAGTTTCCTTATCCATTTTACAGATAAGGAAACTAAGGCACAGAAAGGTCAAGTCGTGCTCTAGATTGAAGGGAACAAGAGCCAGATTTGACCCCTGACAGTCCTTACCCAAGCCCATGTTGCGATCCATTTTGCATGGCTTCTCTGAAGAGCTAGTGTCACTGAATGGCCTGTTTATGAGGTCAATGTCAACTAGCCTATGCAATGCACATAGTCATGCCCTCCAATACTCTTCATATACCAAGGGAAGGGCATTTTCAAATGCATGATTTCACTAAAGTATTGTTGACAGCCCATCTTGATGCATCTAATATCAATCGCACTCAAATTTCACAAGACTTTCATAAGACTTACTTTTTCATTGAGGTATAAGTAATATACAGTAAAATATACAGATCTTAATTCACTGAATCTGACAAATGCATATATCATGCAACCTCTATCAAAATATAGGCTATTTCCATCACCCCAGAAAGGTCCCTTCTGCCTCTTCTAGGTCACTTGTATACTTTTTAGTTGCTTCTTGTAGAGATAGTTCTGCAGGCATTTTGCATAATGAGCAGAATTTTGATTTTGATTTTATTTTGATATTGATAAATGTTTCACCTGTCAAAACCAACCAATAATCATCTTTGGAAGTTGTAATATCAGCTGCAATTTTCGACAGCAAGCTCCAATTCTGTACTCCCTTGCCCTTTTAGTGCATATGCAAATCTTCTTCTTCAAGGGTTCGTCATGCTCTGATTTCTGTTAAATACATCTCTTTCTAGAAATTCTACCAGCTAACCCCGTGCCTGGGCAAAGGCAGATGTAGGCTCATTTGTCTGCTGTCTGAAAGCTAGAGATTCATCTCTCAGAACCCCATGAACAAATGGAGAAGACTGTAAAGGCTCACTCAGTCCTCTGAAGACATCTCCTAACATCACAGAAATGAGAGAAGATATGTGCAGACTCTGTGTGGGCTCAACTTCTCGGAAGTTCCCAAATTATTTAAGTTCTGTGGGTGAAATATTTTCTCAGCAGGTCCCTAACCTCACTGAAGTAAAAATGTTATATTGGAATAAATACTATTCCTGTGCTTTTCAAACTTACACATGAGTATGAACCACCTGTGGATCTAGTTAAAATGCACATTCTGATCCAGCAGGTCTGGCCCTGGGTCTGAGACTCGACATTTCTAACAAGCCTTAAGCGGTGCTGACGCTGCTAGTCCAAGAACCACAGATTGAGTACCAGGGGAAAATGCAAGTTTAGATTCAGTAAACATTTACCAGTATGCAAAGGTTTTAGGGCATAAAAAGGATCTATAGTCAAATCAGTTTGGGAGTCATCAGGTTAAACTTAAAATGGCTTCTTTAATACAAGACTAATCAAAACCTTTAACATGCTAATGTGAAGAAAGCAATATGGTGTATGAGGATTCCCCCAGTTTATTACATGATGATTGCTTTCTTTGCAGAGCATTTGATGGGTCTGTGACCCCTTCAATAGCATGAGAAGACCTTGTAGATCCTTCCTGAATCTAAACTTCTGTTATTTTCAAGGGAACCTCCTCAAGGGTTTGATTATTTGAGGGGGGGGGAATGAAAAATAAATCAAAAAACACCTCTCATTATTTTGTATTCCTTAGTTTTATTTCTGTTTTTCTGAAATGACAGATTTTACAAACTTTCAGAGCAAGAAGGCTGAGTTTGCACATTATTGGCAATTTATGGAATACATACAAGGAAAAGTGGGTACATATAGAACTGCGTAGCATAAACTATGTTTGAAAATTCATTACATCAATGGGTCTCACAAGTAATGATATGGTTGTAAGATTCATTTTCTCCCCACATTGTAGCGATGGTGTTGTATTGCTCACACTAGCTTAACTGGGAAAGCTGAGTCTTGTGTCTTCGTTCTCTAACTTATATCCTTACAGTCTGTCTCCTGCTAGGGACATGATATCTATCGATAGCCGAGTTTTAAAATTTCTTTTTCAGATTGTCAAATGGGTCTATTGCATCAGGATATTTAAAACAAAAACAGACCATGAAAATATGCACTGTGAGTAAGCGTAAGAAATTCTGAATGGCAATGGTAAATTTTTCTTTCTGGTTTGGATCTTTATGTTACCTTCACAGATGTGCTTGGAATTTCTGAATTACAGCCGTGCATTGTGTCATGACATTCTTGTCTCAGCAACTTAGGTCCATTGATCTAATGTACAGAGCTGAAACTCTCAAAATTGTATTTGCTGAAAAAGGCAACATTTAAAAAATGCTACCATAGCCATCCCATAGAATATTGTGACTCTTAGATTTAATATTTATGGTTCCAAATACTTCTGAACAAACCTGAGCATTTACAGAATATTTAAAAATTACAAATTTGAGTCCTGTCCTTTGTCAGCAGCATAGGCAGGAGCAGGTTGCTTCAAGAAGCAAGTGGCTAGCTGACCACCCAGCATCTATATTGCAGCTCTGCTTGGCTGTTCTTGAGCTAATTTACAATCTACAGGGCAGACATCATTATCCATACTTTACAGGTAATGGAATTAAGGGCATTTTCTGTTATGAAAGCATATATTTATAAATGTCTTGGAAGTGTCCTCAGAGCTGTCAAGAGTCAGCTCCATTAATCAGAATTACTGCTGTGACCTTATTTAATAATGGAACGTTCACAGGCTCATTCCTAATATGCCAATTCATCTATAATAATTGCAGATATAAACTGCTGCCCGTATAGATATTGAAGGCCTAGAAATCAAAGACAAGGATAAACCTACCACAATCCTAAGCCAACTAATATAGAAACCTTAACATTTTTACACATTGTGAGTAAATTGGATACATAAACATCTGAGACACACATAGACTATACTTAGCAAAAATGGTCCCATTTCCTACTACTGCCTACATTTAAAATTATCCCAATAATCACTAACAGTTTGGATGCTTTTTATAGACCAAGCACGGTCCCATGCCACATTTCAGAAAATATAAGCTGATTCAATAAAAAAGACTGATGAGGTTATGGAATGGTGGGGGGGGGGGGTATATTCAGAGCTGATTGGCCAAGAAATAATTCCTGAAGACATCTTTGGTTCAAAAAGGTGATTTTATTAAAGCACAGGGACGGGACCCATAGGCAGAAAGAGCTACGCTGGGGTTGCAAAGAGTTACATACTACAGAGTTGGGGGAGATAAAGGCAAAAGGGAGGCCTCCAGAGGGATTTTCATATGCTAAAGAGGACTCCTAAGATAACTGTGGCCTTGCTTTGTCAAGCTAAGGTTGTTTTCCCTCTAGTAAAGCATTAACATTAAGACAGTAGGGCATTACTGGAGAAATGGTACACTCCATATTTGTCTCAAGTACTGTCAAAGGGCTGCAAGTTATAAGGGAATTTAATTTTATCTGCCATTTTCTGCTTGCCTTTGTTCCCACATCACTATAAAGGGGAAGGTGATACTAGGGACTCCAAAAAACTGAATCTATAGGTTTCTGGAGTTTAGGCTATTGATAAGATTGTCTTTTTCTTGTCATTTACTAAGACATTCGTAAACTGATGGAGACTACAGTCCTGTATGACTGTGATCTCTATTAGTTAACCATTTTTCTTTTCTTTCTTTAGTTCTTGGGTAGCCAGGAGTGTTTGAGGAATATCCCAAGGTTTGGGGGGGTGTGAATGGATGCTAGTTTGTGTTTTGTCTTCAGTTTGCATTATGGTCCCTCATCACCATGACAGATGCAGGAATGACATAAAAATATTATAAAATGCTGTTGAGCATTGTTTGACGTTCAGAATGTGTCATGCATTTAATTTTATACACCAAAGCCTTGTTACTTTTGATTTTCAAAAGATTAAGCAAAAAAGATTTTCAAAACACGGACATCTTATGAACACCCATTACTTACAATATCAGTGTCAATATTTTCCTTTAACATCTTTTAATTTTCCACATGATCAGGGATGCTTACATAATCATTAGCTGCCATAATCACTGTAAATTACATTAATGAGCTTATCTGCAATAGTCATATGAAAATTACATTAATGAGCTAATGGAAACATACAAGCAATATTTTATACAGACTGAGGGTTGTTGTTTTAGTTGTTCTTTTGGGACTCATAATTTCAGTGCTGTCCTCTCCCCTCTATGTAGGCATTGGAGAAAGAGTATCATTTCATGTAGCTCTTTGCAGGATGATGGTTGGGTCTCAGGATAAATAAAGTCATCAGTGTGTTTGAGCTAACCTATGCATCTAGAGTATTTAGTAATTGTATGAAAATTAGACTATAATTAAATAAAAAATTCACAGTCAATGGAGTCACCCATTTTCTAAAAATGCAAAGATTTTGATTTTTCCTTTTAACATACTTTTGCAAAACTCAAAGATAATCTTTGAAAAAGTGATAGAAAACAAAGAAAGCTTTTAGAAAGTGTTCCACTGATACTTAAGAGACTGCCCTTCATTACTCACTATAGATTTGAAAAAAAACTTACATACAATTGTGTGTTCATTTCTGAGGCTTTTTGGGGAGAGGTGAATGAAAAGCCATGATCTACAGGCTTTGAAGGTAATTCAGTTACAGATTTGCACTAAGTGTACTTAATGCTTGGAGGTGACATGATGGCTGGAACAGAGCAAGCACACTAATTCAGTTGGCACCTGGTCAGGGAAGCAGAGTCCCTCAGAGTGACGTGGACTCAGAGATTATTGCAGCAATTCTGCCTCACTATACTGTGGGAGATAATGACAAAGTTCATGGAAGATGGTGCTGGTGCATCGCCTGTTGGGACCCAAGTGACTGTAGGTCAGGACTTGCAGTTGGGGGGAAAAAAAGCTATACATGAAGTGGGGGAGAGTGAGGGCAAACAGACTCATAAGTCTGCTCTCACCCCCTAACCTTGACATTGCAGTTGACCTCCAGAAGCCACTGGCACCCTTGACCAAGGAACTGCCCACAAACTTTGGCTTTAGGTTTCATAGAAGATCCAGCTGAAGCTTGAGGACTGCAGGTTACAGCCCCATTCTAGTCACAGATCTGTGGCACCCTGTTTGTCATGCTTGGAAACAGCCTGGTTTTCCCAGAAGTTGGGACTGTAGGTGCATTTAAGAATGCATCAGGACATCCTGCTAGACAGAACTATTATTCACAGATAAAATATGGGCTTCTAATATTTGACAAATTAGATTTTCTCTCCTAAGATTCTCCACTCAGACTTTCTGTCTTCTTACAAAGTATATGGGACTCCATTGAAAATAGGAATTAAATAACAAATCGATTAGAAAATCTGATTAGACTATATATAATTTCATGGGCATATCTATTAAGATTTATTGCATTGAATAATAACCATTTGTCTACCTGTAGGGTGAGCTCTTCTACAAGAGATAGCATGTCCTGTCCCCTGTTGTAGTTCTAGTACAGACACTCACTGAAACAAATAAACATATGAATTTTTTAATGAATAAACCTAAACACTATTTTCAGTTGATGGAACTGAAAAGACAATGAACTGCTGGGGCAACTAAGTCTTATCGCCATGATCAATTCCAGAGACAGAGAGAGACAATATGGTATGTTCTGCTGGATGAGAGAGAGCAAGGATTATGCTCCTAAAATTCTGTTTGACTCTCATGTTCCTCCCTGGCTTTTCCAACCACATCACCTGTTATCTTACTTACCATCTTCTTTATAAGTCTATCTCCATATGGCTCCTAAACCCCAAATAATCATGCCCAATTTTATTTGAATAATTTCCGTGAAGCTTCTAAACCTATCCATTAATTAATTCTTCAAGCCTTGGTACAAATGCTCCCGTGTCCACAAGAGATTTACTGACCATTACAGCACTGTCCTCTGCTCTTTCTTCACACATTCTTCCAAAAATCCACAGAATCTCCTTCCAATCCTATTCAAGTGACTATACATAAAATATGTCCCCTTATAAGCTTATTTTGCTTGTTCTTGGGGACATATCTCATCTTCCAAAGGGACATATAGTTGCTTGAGGTAAGTGAACGTATCTTTGCATGCTCTGTAATTAGTACGACTTTGTGTCATAATTTTTTTGGAGAGACTTTAGAATTTTGTTTAATGTAGGAAAGTCAGCTTGATGACATGCAACTAAACCTGATTTAGTAATATTTTTACATCCTAAAAGACTTTTCCTATAAATACTTGGCCTTATTTTCTCTCTACCCAGAACCTACTATACTATATGCTATATACCTATGCAAGTTGTTTTAAATGATTTTTGAGGTAAACAAATAAATGTATAAAAAGAACAGAATATCTGCTTTGTCACCACATAAATTCTCATTCCCTTGGTTTTGAAAATATAATTCAAATACTCAGAATACCTTGAACTTAGAAGTAGCTAAACACACATGAGCCAAAGGGAATTTCAAACAAATCATACTTATGTTCTGGAGATTCATTAGCAAGTTATTTTCATTGTAGGTTATTTTTAGTGTTCTCTCAAGGAATAAAGAAAGAGAGCGAAAGGACAAGTTTCAGTAAAATAAAGATACAGACGTTAGTGAAAAAGGGTACAAGAGAATATGGACAGGACATAATCTCTCTGATTAAAAAGTCCAACACCTCCACTGTGCTCTGTGGCCCAGAGCAATTTGCCTGAGCCAAATAATTTAACAAGACACCTAGATTAGATTTGGGTGCCTTGGTTCTTAGCTTTGCTTCCCAACAGCCTTTTCTATCTTTCTGCAGGATGGTAACCTATTACATAAAAAGATTCTACTCTGGTGTAAAAGACTCCACATCATATCCACCACTCAGGTGGTACTTGAAGTGTAGCTGAGCAGTTCCCAGAGGTGCTGGCATCTTCCTCCCTCACACACCCAGTCTCTCAGATGGTCTCCAAGAGGGAGACCCAGTTACCCACCTCTGTGACAAACTCAGCAATGTCCCCTTTATTGACCTTCTCATTGTTGTTTCATTCTCCCCACTCCATTCTCTGTGATTCATGAGACCACTGCCAAATAGACTTCTTGTACCCAAATTCTGGTCTTAAGCTCAGATTTTGGGGAAATCCAAAGTAAGACATATGGTAAGAAGCAGAATGCAATAAACTGTTCTATCGACATCATTCTCCAATTCTAGTTTTCATGGTGTTTTCTTGCTTTAACAATTTTGAATGTTATTTTTTATTTAAATCCCGGCCCTAAGGCTGAACTCAATAACCTGTTTATTTCCTTTCCTTTTTTCACTGCATAAAAATAAAGCACACGGTCGAATTTAACTGGAGATGCTCAGATGCTCACCGCAGGCAGCACATGTCATGCAGGGACTCTCTCTTTCCTGAATGGATGAATCAATGGATCAATGGGGCACGTTTGTTCACATTTGGAAAAGATTTAAAGTAAGCGATTCAAACACTGCTGCAACTCATTCCTACTGCATCGCATACTCTTTCGTGGACAAAATAAATATGTTGCTAATGTTCATTAGCCCATGATAAAAATAGAGGATTCCTAGGTCTTCTCAATGGGTGATTAATTAGCAAGTGAAATTGCCCTGGGGCAGGGCCTCTCAACTTATACCATTTGCCTGGGGATGTTGTAAAAATACAGATTCTGAGTCAGTAGGTCTGGGTGGGAGCCAAGATTCTGCATTTCTAATAAGCTCCCAGCTGTTGTTACAGGTGCAAGGACCACACTTCAGTGGTGAAGCTGTGAACCTGTGCTGTTCCATAAGGGAGCCACTAGTCACCTGTTTCCTCAGTCACACTAGTCATGTTTCAAGTACTCAAGAGCCACATACAGTATTTCTAGCAATACAGAAAGTTTTATTGGATAGAATTTCTTTCAACCCTGGAGAAATGTTCTCAGACATTTTACTTTTCTTTGATATTTCACTCTTTTAACCTTTCCTTCCTACTTTCCCCATTCCTCATATCCCTGCAATTATCTGCACTCTGTTGGGGGAGTTTTTCCTTCTCTTACATTTTCATAAGGATTCTGAAATGGGGGTCCTGTAAGGCATCTTGTGGATACATTTCTTCTAAAAGAGTTGGTTGAAACGTCATAAGCCTTCAAGACAGTGTACCCACCATAACTACCCTTATTTCTAGCCTGTTTTGTTTTGTTTTGTAGATTTGGTAAATAAGTATTCAGTCAAATAAATAGTCTGGGGCAAATACATTAAATTTGATACAGCTTAAATGTCCTCTTAGAATAATAACTATAGCAAAAATCTTTATCAATTTGATTAACTAAAATAAAAATATGTGCAGAAATTACTCATCCTCTTAAGTGTCAAGTTTGAGAAAACAGGACACGTCCAATAAAAGATTTCTAGGTTTTGTTCTGATAGCACTCTCCCAATCTATGTTTCCATAAAAATGATACTTTTTATTGATTCACATAATAATTTATCTTTCTAATAGCTGAAAATGCTTCAAGAATATTCTTTTTTGTTTCTCAGTTAATCTGTAAGCATCTCCGGAAGTCAGAATTGGCTATTTGATAACAACCTTCCTGGAAAATAAAGATCCATCTGAAGTTCAAATGTATCATGAATCACTTGATTATAATTAAATGCAATTCAGTTTAGGAAACCACAGTTGATGACAGAATACACAGAAGGCAGCACTTCTATAGGGGGCCCTGGAGATGGCACCAGTTCTATCCTCTAACTCTTGAGTTTTAAAATCTAATTTAAGATGGGGAACTTTGCAAAAAGTAAAAGATTCAGAACATGTCACAATGCTTCTGCTACTGCAAATACAGGAGTATCTAAGAACTGGGCTACCAGGTGTCCCTTACCTTCATGGTCAGATAGCAGTGATGGGAGCCGTCTGGGGTTAGTCTTTTCATATTTAGTTAGGGTATTTTGGATATTTAGCTAAAGTACTTCGGAAAGGTATCTGAAAAGTAGCAATTAGTGATTGGCTTAACTCTAAGATCTGTACTGAATTCAGCAGAATACTCAGCTTATTTCAAATATTTGATAAACCTTCTGCACATGCCTTATCAAGACCACTAGTGGAAGGAGAGACTCATATTTTAAAATTGTCTTTACTGGGGTGTCTGGATGACTCGGTCGGTTTAGCAGCTGGTTTAGTGGCCAGCTGTAGGTTTTGGCTCAGGAAGATCTCACAGTTCATGAGTTCAAGCTATGCCTCATGCTCCAAACTGACGGTGCAGAGCCTGCTTGAGATTTTCTTTCTCTCTCTCTCTCTCTCTCTACCCCGTCCCCACCCACTACCCACACTTGCAGTCACACATGCTCCCCCCAAAATAAATAAATGAACTTAAAAAAATGCCTCTCCTTATTTACACTGACAACTTGAAAAAGGAAAAGCCCAGACTTTTCACCTGTTCCATGCTCTTGTTGGTAAGTACAAGTTTCAATAATTCAAATAAATCTGGGAGACTTTCCATATAATGAAGGTTTATTGTAGCAGTATACTCTGTCTTTGGCCATGAGAGGAAATCAAGTAATACTTGATATTTAAAAGAAATTTTAATATTTATTTATTTTTGGGAGAAAGAGAGAAAGACAGAGCATGAGCAGGGAAAAGAGAGAGAGCGGGAGGGAGGCACAGACTCTGAAGCAGGCTCTAGGCTCTGAGCTGTCAGCAGAAAACCCAATGTGGGGCTCAAATTCACAAAACATGAAATCATGACCTGAGCTGAAGTCGGACATTTAACCTACTGAACCACCCAGGTGCCCCATGTAATACTTGATAGGGTAGCAGAAGAAAGAAATGGAATTTCTTTGGTTATTGAATTTAAACAAATGTAATGCTAAATTAAAATTTGTATCAATTATTAGGAATCAAATTCATAAATATATTAAAAAATTAAACACTTTTTGGAAATTCCAAGTGATAGCTATCAAAACAAAATACACTTTATATTTACATAATTATCTATACAATTTGGTGAAAATCTTTAGTAAACAAATGTTGGAGCTGGAATTTCTCAATTTAATCCAATACACTGGGCAAATTACCTTTTAAAATGTTTACTGATTTTTTTTTGAGTAATAGATGATCACAGTAGAAATTTTAAAAGCTACCAAAATGCATAAGAAGAAAAAAATGGCCTTCATTATCCCAAAACCCAAAGGTACCATTAACATGCTAATGTGTTCCCTTCATGTTGTTTTTCTTTGCAAAATATAAATAAAAATATAGACCTATTTCATTTTTTTTAAAATTAAGGTCAAACTGAGTAACTAAATGGACAACTAGATAGGCAGACACAGACAACAGCTATAATCTTTATAATCTTTATGTGTCAGGTGCTGTGCCCTTCATATATGTTACTTTATCAGTCTTTGTGATGACCATGTAAGACAGGCAACAGTGTTATTTCTGTTTTACAGATGAGGAAGCACAAGGTATTAAATATTGGCTATTAAACTACAAGTATTTTCTGTTAGACTATAAAATCCTGTAATGCAAGGAACAAAGGGAAAAAGAGACAAACCAAAAAACAGACCTATAACTACAGAGAACAAATTGTTGGTTACCACAGGGATGGTGGGTAAGGGGGAGGGCAAAATAGGTGTAGGGGATTAAGAGTTCACTTACCTTGATGAGCATTGAGTAATAGATGGAACTGTTGAATCCAACTGAAACTAATGTAACACTACACTTTGTATACTAGAATTATAATTTTTAGAAAAAGCCATTAAAGCAAGACCTGGTTCTTTGCCCATCTCTGACTTCCCACATTTCTCCTACTGCAGAATTTGATCACATGTTATGTAGTCAATTAATGTAAACCTGATATAGAAAGGAAAGTCAGTTAGATGAGGAAAACAGTGTTTTCTTGCATGGTAGATGGGATTATTGTTCTCAATTCTTCACCCCTCACAACTGAGACCCTGTGTTAGAGTGCAGTAGGAAGAACATACACCCCTGCCCCACCGACTTTGGGGTAGGTCATGTGACTGGTTTTCATCAATAGAATTTAGTGGAAGTAGGAGTGTTCCAGGCATGACCCAAGGCCTTAAGAGTCAGGGAGGATTGTGCTCATTGTTTTGACTTCCTGCCATGGTCATGAAAGAGGAGCCTCAGGTAGGTAGGTATTCCATCAAAGAGATTATAAAGACCAGAAGAGGTCATCTGAACCCAATGTTGAGTGAAAAAAAGCCAGATATGAAAGTGTATAACAGGATAAATTTATTTCTATAAAATTATAGTTTTTATTAATCAACGTGTATTAAATCAGATTCAAGGGGTAGATCACATACCCCATCCTTTCTGTCCCATTACTTTGTTCTATATATCTTCATAGGACCCTCATTTTCTTAATTGATTTTATTTATTTGTTCACTTATCTATTGTCACCTCTTGTCAGCCACTAGTCTTAATAGAATATAAGTTCCATATAAATAGCATCTTTGTCTATTCTCACAGATGTCAAGATTGGTTCAAGGGTGCAATATTTGTAGACCTCTCAGATTGTTAATGTAAACAAACATATGGTATCTGTCCTTCTCTGCCTGACTTATTTCGCTTAGCATGACTCCCTCTAGGTCCATCCATTTTGCTACAAATAGCCATATTTCATTCTTTCTCATTGCCATGTAATAAGCCATTGTATATATATATACCACATCTTCTTGATCCATTCATCAAGTGATGGACATTTAGGCTCTTTCCATGATTTGGCTATTGTAGAAAGTGTCGCTATGAGCATTGGGGTACAGGTGAAGTACTCTTCAGGCATTTTGTGAAATATCCCTTAATTTGGGTTTGTTTGATGATTTTGTCATGACCAGACTGGAATCATCAATTTGGGGTAGGAAGACCACAAGTTGAAGTGCGATCTTCATGACAATATATAACAGTTACTTACCATCATCATGACTTAATACTGATATGTTGATCTTGATCACCTGACTGAGGTGTGGTTATCAGATTTCTTCCACTGTAAAGTTACTCTATCTCCCCCTTTACATAATGTTCTCTTTATTTTTTTATTGCTTTTAGAATTTTTTGATGTTTTATTTATTTTTGAGAGACGGAGAGAGACAGAGCATGAATGAAGGATGAACAGAGAGAGAGGGAGACATAGAATGTGAAGCAGACTCCAGGCTCTGAGCTGTCGGCACAGAGCCTGACATGGGGCTCAAACTCACAAACCATGAGATCACGACCTGAGCCAAAGTTAGATGCTTAACCAACTGGGCCACCCAGGTGTTCCCATGATATTCTCTTCAAAAGACAGTCACTACATGAAGCCCACACTTAAAGGCTGGAGTTCTGTCCTACCCTACTGAGGAGAAATTATCTACATAAATTATTTGGAATTTTTCTGTATGGGAGATTTGTCTATTCTCTTTCATTTCTAAAATTTATTCAATCATTTAATTTTGTCAGTGTGGATCCATGGATATTTATTTTATACTTTGAATTATAAATACAATATTACATTGTTTATTTTGTTGCTCAAATGGTTCCAGCATGGTCATTGAAAGCTCTTTCAATTGGGTCCAGTATATCTTTGATATAACCTCAGTTTTATGTTTTTGAGTACTTACTTACTAGTCTGGAACTACAAAATGATCCAAGCTCACCTTGTTAATCCCCTGCCACAACCCTAGAATTAGCCATTTCTCCAAAGACCTCTGGTTCTTTTTATTGGGGAATGGTATTAGAAGTCAAGGTCTGGGCACTGGATGTGTTTACTGCTAGGCAGGGTGTTGTTGCTTCCATGTTCTGTTAGTCGGCTAGGAATACATGTGTGTATACTAACCTGTGTGTGCATACATATCTACAATTACTTCTCTGTTTCTTCACCTGTATCTATATTAAGCTAACCATGGTTCACACTGATGTCTCATTCTAGCATCCCATGATATTCCAGATTTTACTCCTTGATTATCTGTAATAAATAAAATATCAGGAGACTATGGAATGAAAGTTGAGAAAATGATTTTATTAGAGCCAGAGAAGCTTAGGAATACGTAGGTACCAGTATAATTTTTCTGACTCTGAAACATCACACCATCTATCGCCACAATGCAGCACCATATCCAACAATTCATTAAAACATCCCTAATAAGTGGCTTTTAAAATAAGGAATAGCCCAGCAAAGAGGACCTCTCATATAAAAGTACTCAAACTCTTTCTTTCCTTGGGAATTCACTGTGAAGTTGGTATAACCAAAGAACAGAATCTGAGCACCCTTACTCTGCATTTTCTCTAAATTTCAGTGCTCCCTCAGTAAGTTTTCTTTCTGAAAAGACTTACGGCTTGGTATGTCCTTGTGTAGATTGAATGACCTTTTCCAAGTTGGAATACCGGAAGGCAAACATCTAACCATCTGACTCAGAAAAATGATTGAGCCTCGGTCTCCATTAACAAGGAGATAAAACATTGTGCCTCACAAGCCTTTTGTTGTTTCTTAACATAAAATTTATCCTGAAATTATTGTGTCAAAGACACTTAATGTAAGACCACTTTCCCCTGAATGTGTGTGCAAACTGTGTCATGACTGTAGCTGTCATTAGAGATACTAACTGCCTTGTCCCTCCAGATTTTCGTAACGTTAGGCCCGCACCTTAACACTAGGGACGTTGAATAGATTTATGTTTTCATTTAAAAACACTTGAGTTTACTAAAGAAAGAAAGAAGCAACTGTTACTACCATGTTTCTCATGGACTTAAAACTACAGTATTAGGAATTTTAGGTTTCTCCATTTACTCCATATTTTTCCTTTTTAAAGCAATAGAACAGACAAAAACAAATAAGGTGAATTTGCAATAACATGGAAGAACTTTGAGAACATTATGCTGAGAGAAATCAGTCAGCAGAGAAAAGACAAATACTGTATGGTTTCACATGTGGACTCTTAAAAAAAACAAAAAACAAAAAACAAGCTTATAGATACAGAGAATAAACTGGTGGTTGCCGGAAAGGAGGGGAGTAGAAGAAGAGTACGTGAATGGGTGAAGGAAATCAAAAGGGATAGACGTCTAGTTGTAAAAAAAAAAAAGTCCTGTCTTCAGATTCTGTGCCTCCCTCTCTCTCTCTGACCTTCCTCTGCTCGTGCTGTCTCTCTCTGTCTCTCAAAAATAATAAAACATTTTAAGAAATTTTAAAAAATTAAAAAAAAATAAATAAGGTATGTCTGTAACTCATGCTTCAGAGTGGAAGAATGACTTGATTTGAGCCTCCAAATCCTCCATCACTCTTACAGGCAGTGATGTGTTGGTAAAAAGCAGCCATGAAGAAAAAAAAAAAAGGAAAAAAAGCCCTTATTAGAAGTGTTTGTCAATTTCAGCAGTGTACATACTCCCATGGTCAAATTCAAGCTATCAACATGATATAACTGGGCACAGATTTAGGCAGAGATATGAGGCAGTACATCATTATACAGCATTTCTGCCATTCAGATATGATCATTGTAAATTACTTGAGAACACAGATGATAATAAGAATAACCAGGAAGTGATGGGTTTTAGTAAAACTACCATTTTTTTCTCAATGAAGTGCATTTACTTTTCAGTTTATGTAATTTAACAGTTGTGTTTAACCACTGGCGTGAACTAGTAAACACCAACTCAAAAATACTAATTACAGAGAATGCTTTTGGTTATTTTACTGTCCAAGTTTCAAATGGCTTTGATTTTGGTGGAAGCAATCAGCTTCTGGGAAAGTAGAAGTAGATAGATTGCAAAAAGAGCCAAACTTCTCCACCCTCCCTGTAGATACACCATTTTGCAATAGGACTTTGCAGTTCCTTCTGCAAATAGTCTGCAGAGAGTCTGTTTCCACAGCTTTGAAGCTCAGCTTGACCATGAGACTTGCTGTAGGCTAACAGAAGTGGCCTAAGTGATGGGATGCCGGTTTGGAATCTAGACCTCCAGGGTCCCCGTGTGCTTACAGTCCCTCTCCCCTTTACTCTTCTGCTTTCACCCTGAGAATACTCCCAGTCTCCAGTTCTCACATGAGAACATGCCCAGGCCAGACCAATTTTGAGGGAATGGTGTGCAAGTCATACAGAGAAGTGTACTGTACTGCCTACAGCCAAGTGAGTCCCAAACATGTGAGAGAACCAACTTAAAATCAGCAGAGCCATTTTGCCAGCCCACAGCTGACCACAGATGGGTAAGAGAAGCCCACCTAAACCGAAGAACCACAGAACTGATCTGCAGATACACCAGCAGTAACAAAATGTGTCCTGTTTTATGACCCTGTGTGGTGGGAGGTTTGGCGGATCTTGAGAATAAAACTGATTTCTGCCTTCTGTATCGAGACCAGAGTAAAAAAGAATAAACATTTGAACACTGCTATAAGGAAGTAAAGGGCTCCTGAAAGTATCAGAGAAAATTGTGCTGGTAGACAAAAATTAAGGCCACATGTGTCTTTCAAGAACTGTAGTCTGTATATGGTTTAGATCCCAAACTCTAGTTATAATTGGAAGAATTCTACTTTGAATGCTAGAATCATATTTCCAATATATTCTTACTTGTGTTATGGATTCAATAACTTGCACACCATTCCCTCAAAGTTGGTAGCCTGAATGTATCTTGAAATAAAATAAAACTTGTTTTTTTAAAAGAAACACCACTAGCAAATACTAATATTTCTGCATGATTAAAAGGATCCTTGCAAATTTAAATTTAGAATCTTGAAATCATAGAACGGTACCCCAGTCACCATATCAGGTTGCCAACTGAAGTATGAAGTACTGTCTCAAAATGTATCATTTTCCTCAGTAATAGTAAAAATGATGTAACAGGAGCATGTTGGTGGCTTCGTTGGTTAAGCATCTGACTCTTAATTTTGGCTCAGATCATGATCTCACAGTTTGTGGGTTCGAGCGCTGCATTGGGCTCAGTGCTGACCACCAGAGCCTACTTGGGATTTCCTCTATCCTTCTCTCTCTGCTCCTCCCCTCTCTCTCTCTTTCAAAGTAAATAAACATTTAAAAAATTTAAATGATATAACAGTCAGGGAAATATTTCACCCTTACTTTCTTAGTGCTGTAAGTATTTTAAATAGTATAACTAATGTAATCTTATTTATGAATACAGATTTTCTTACCCTGAGGAACATTCAAAAGGAGAGCAAACTAAATGAAAAGGAGTTTTAATATATCCCAAGGAAGAAGATTAAAGAGCCTAAGCTTTAAAATAAAGAGTGTGATGGGAACGGAATTCACATAGCTAAAAGCAAAATCCTGGAGTATTCAAGGTCCCTTCCATGACTGAGCCTTTGTGGATTCTTACAAAACTGCTAGGGCATCTTTCTGGAGAAACATGAAGTACCTTTCTAGCCCAGAACAAAAATGAGAAGGCTTTATCACCAAGAGAAACAGGTGCTGTGACGAAGGCTTAGAGGCATGTAATAAACCTAAGATAGAATAGAAATTTATGTCATAGAACTTTAGAATTTCCCAAGGAGCTTGATATCCTATTTCTCAGAGGAGTAAGGGGAAAAGAGAAGAAGAAAGGGAATGCGGAAGAAGCTTGAGAATTGTCTTTCACCTTCTATGCTAGGTACTTCTTAATTCTTAAAAAGTTTTAAATATTTATTTATTTTGAGAGAGAGAGAGAATGAATGTGAGCAATGGGAGGGGCAGAGGGACTGAGAGAGAATCTCCAGCCGGTTTTGCACTGTCAGCATGGAGCCTGACTCTGGGCTCCATCTTAGGACTGTGAGATCATGACCTGAGCCAAAATCAAAAGTTGGATGCTTAACCAAATGAGCCACTCAGGCACCCCTTAATTTTAAAAAAATCTAAATTATCACCAGGAGATGTGCTGTACACAGAAAAGTGCAAACCATTTGACATACCAGGCAAAATTGAGATTGGTTAAAACCAGTCTGAGGACAGAAAGAACCTAGGAATTTTGTGAAGCAAATCTTAATTGTACACAATAGGAAATTGAAGACAATCAGCTTTGCACTCATAGCTATGCAGGTATTTGGCCAAAACCCTGAAACAAAAACTTAGGTCAGTTAATCTTAGCATGGTATATTCTTTACAACATGACACAAAACTCATTACTTTTAATGAAGGCCAACAAGCAGTATTCCTTAAATTAAGCTTGTCTACAAAGAAAAGATTTTATTCTTGCTACAAAATTAATGTCATGTTTTTCACTATTAAACATACATAAAAGGAGACAATTTCTGTCCATACTAAACACTGAGAGTCCCACGAAATGCCTGACTTGTAACTCAAAGTCTAGAATAGATTTTGAACAGTCAATGAAATTATAGACAGTCCCACTATGCTCAGTTAATGAGAAAGAAATAGTTCTAATTTCTGATGGAATAGACACTTAAATTTCAAGTCAAAATGTGTATAACTGAGTTACTACTGTCCCATTTCCACGTAGGTGCAGTCTCCAAATAATATTGAATGTCCATGCACAAGGTTATCTTAGGTGCTAAACAAAATCAAGCTTCAAAAATAAGTCTAGATTTGTTGCTGGCATCAGGAATCACCTGAGCAATGCACTTCCTGTCACATTTCTGAACAGCTATCAAGATTCCATTTACATGCTACCTTTGTTCGAAGCTGGGCACATTCCTGCCATGCCAGCTCTTAGTCTACGGGGCAAAATTAAAATCTCCTTATCCCCAAGCATTTCCTTTGCATCCCAGTTGTATCATTTATCACATTTGACTGTGAATTATAGACATCTGTATAATTTCTGTTGCTTTCCTATTTCAAGTATAAGCACTATGAGAGCAAGGACTTATGAGAACAAGGACTTGTTTTATTTCTTTTTACATCATTTGGGACAAAACCCAAAGATTTTCCTGTGGGAGATGTTCAATAATTTTGTGGAATTAAGTAGTTCTAATTCACAAAGAGTTCAGAGTTGAATAAAATGACATCATATACAACACTGATTAATTTTTGCCCAACCACAAAGGGATGAGAATTTTACCCAATCATCAAAATACAGAAATTTAAGTTCAATGAGAAAAAGGTATAAAATTTAGAGGCAAAGAGGCAATACTATCATTTGTTATGAAGGGTAAGGTTGCATATTTGGTAGGATGAAGAAAATCAACTGAAAAAAATTATAAAGAGATTCAGTGAAGATCCTAAATATACAATCAAAAATTGGTTTTCCTTTATTAAATACAAGACACTTAGAAAGGTACATGAAATCTCTACTTAGGACTGCATCAAAGTGATGGACTATCCAGGTAAATTTAACTTTAAGTGTGTAGATCTACATGATGAAAAGTTTGAAACATTAAGAAGGTATGTAAAAACAACCTGGATACATATAAAAACATACTCTCTATTAAGCATGGAAATACCTTGTATGCTAAACATACGACTGTCACTATACTAATTTAGACATTTAGAGTAATATCAATAAGAAATCAACAGAATTTTTAGAAAAATAACACAAATATAATAGAAATTGATTCTCAAATTCAATGAAAGTATAAATAAATGAAAAAGACTATCTCTACCAAATAACAATATATATTATAAATATATTATAACTAGTCTAAAAATATATAGAAAGGTCAAAGCTACATAGGAAAGAATGAAATATAGAGGAAATTTCAGTATGTAATCAAGATAGCACTTCAGATCAGTGACAAACAAGATGGATTATGCCATAATTAATGTTAGACAGCTGGGCCACCATCTAGAGTCCAATAAAACTAATTTGGTAGTAGACATTACCAGTGCACTAATATTTGGTTCCATTTTCTTCCCTGATCACGTTGAAGACCATATTTCCCAGCACTCCTTGCAACTGGATGGGGCATATGACTAAATTTGGCCAATGAAATGTGAACAGATTTCATGCTGATGCATTGAAAAAGCCCTGTTGGTTAAACAGCTTTTGGTTCTCTTCTCCTTCCAGAGCAAATGAAAAGGTCCCTTATGGGAGCCCATGTTAAAATTAGCCTATATTGCTGAGGGAGCTTGGAACTTCTTACAAACCTTCGGCTGGCTGAACAAGAAAAAAACTTTTGATGTGTTATTCCACTGGCATTGAGAGTTTTGGTCATCATGGACTGCCTTAGTATATCCTAATAAAGATCCCTTTCTTACTGTCATAAAATAAGATCCATATGGCTTAAAGATACAATCATAAAAATTAAAACATAAAACAACGGGAAGAAATCACAAAATTATCTTTATTATTTTAGAATGGATAGGTCTTCTGAGCAGCACTTCAAATTAAAAACTCATAATGAAAAATATTAATAAATTTGGTTACCCTCAAAACTCCAAAAAACAAAAATTCCACAAAGTCAAATGAAGCCAAAAAGCTGTAGATAACATATGATGCACAGGTGTTAATGTAGCAAAGTACCTTATGAAGCAAAAAGAAAAAGTACCGCAATCCATTGGAAAATGGGCAAAGGATATAGTTGGAAAGATAAGTATATTGTACAGGAGAAAAGGTTCCTCTCTACTCATAACTAAAGAAATAAAAATTTAAGTAATACAGATGAAAAGATAAAATGTTCATCTATTGCACTTATAAAATTCAAAAAATAGTTAATGAAACATGATGTTGGTAAGAGTGTCAACAAATGGGTGATTTTAATGATACTGCTGAAAGTATAAATTGATACAACCTCTTTGCAGAGAAATTTAGTAATATATTTAAAAATTTTAAATGGACATGCATTTGGATACAGGAATTTCAGTCATAGGAAATTCAAATATACTCATATTATGCCCAAAGACATATGTAGTAAATATATATTGAAATATTGTTTGGAGCAGCAAAACTAGAAAAAACAAAATACTTGTTAAGAAGCAGCTCAATAAATAAATTTTGGTGCATTTATGAAATCAAATAGTCTACAGTCTCCAAAAAAAGAATGAAGTATATACAGTCAGAAAGGGACAAATACTACATGTTTTCACTCATATGTAGGTCTTGAGAAACTTAACAGAAGACCATGGGGGAAAGGAAGGGGAAAATTGTTACAAACAGAGGGACGGAAGCAAATCTTAAGACACTCTTAAATACAGAGAACAAACTGATGGTGGAGTGTGGCATCAAGGAGAGGGGAAAATGGGTGATGAGCATTGAGGAGGGCACTTGTTGGGATGAGCACTGGGTGTCGTATGTAAGTGATGAACCACAGGAATTTACCCCAAATGCCAAGAGCACACTTTACACACTGTATGTTAACCAATTTGACAATAAACTACATTAAAAAAAAAGAATGATGTAGGTATGTGTGTACTAATATAGTGCAATTTGAGGAATATTGCTGATTAAATAGCATTTGATAGTATGTCATTGTTTGTGTACAACTAAAAAAATTAAATGGGCTGGTATAGGCATAGGTTTCTTGGGAAATAAAAGTTGGAATATGGAATAGGAATAAGAATAGGACTATGAATTACTGCCTCTGGGAATGAAACAGAAAAAGAATGAGGGTGGGAGAGTATACTTTTTAATGATAACCTTAACACTGCTAGAATTTATTTTTTAGTAGATGCATGAATTACTTTTTTTTTTTCAAAAAATAAAACACCTTAAATACATTAAACCAGCCCAATTCCACTGTTCCCCAAATGGCTAATATCATTTGAATTTTTCACATTTCTAAAGTCATAAAATGGCAAAAACGGTTATGTTCCTGGTAGTCACTGTCAAGGAAACTTCTGTCTCAAAGAGGAGTATAGACAGGTTGCAGACAGTTGCTATTCCCTACATCCATTTAAAAGAAAACTTACTCAACTTGGTACCTCATCCTAACAGTCAGGAAGCGAAACTGGCAGCTCTCACCTTCCTTAGATAAAAATCCCATCAGGCAAAATGACATTCTCACCCACATAATGCAGCGAAGGTACTTCCCTGCCACCACAAGCAGCTGAGAATGTAAGAAAACTTCTGACATTATGCAAGGTTTCCCTCCCATAAAATGGATAGACTTAAAAAGCGCAGGGCAGATGCAGCATTAATGTGCTCCCACGTGTTTTATGGCTATTTAAAGGGCCGGTTAACATGAATAATGCACAGGAGTTATTTTTACATGAAATGTGCTCAGAAATTATAGAATGAACAACTCGATGATGGCATAGATTTCTAAGAATCAAATTTATAAGACAGATTGAGTAGTCACAAGTGTTCTTTCCTTATTTTCATTTTTGAGAGAAAAAGCAGGTGCAGGGGTGGGGGGCAGAGGAAGAAAGAGAGCGAGAGCGAGGATCTCAAACAGGCTACAAGTCTAGATGGAGCCCAACAGGGGGCTTGATCCCAGGACCCCTGGATTCATGACTTGAGCCAAATCAAGTGTCGGGCACTTAACAGACTGAGCCATCCTGGGGCCCCTCTTTTCTTAAAATTTTTATTTCCTGAAACTTGTGATTAAACTTATAAGAGAATTTCAGTTGCTTGACTGATAATAATTTTTTTATTTTTGTTTTTTTAATGTTTATTTAGTTTTTTTAAATAGTTTATTGTCAGCTTGGTTTCCATATAACACCCAGTGCTCTTCCCCACAACTGCCCTCCTCCATGACCACCACCTCCCTTCCCCTCCCCCTCCCCCTTCAATCCTCATTTTGTTTTCAGCATTCAATAGTCTCTCAGGTTTTGCGTCCCTCTCTCTCCCCAACTCTCTTCCCCTCCCCATGGTCCTCCATTAGGTTTCTCCTGTTAGACCTATGAGTGCAAACATATGGTATCTGTCCTTCTCTGCCTGACTTATTTCGCTTAGCATGACACCCTCAAGGTCATGCTTGACTGATAATGATTTTGTTTCTATTTTCTAATAGCTTTTAAAACTGAAATTCAAAAAAATTGGACTTTTTAAAATTAGGAAGTGGCATGAAGTGGCTATATATATATATATATATATATATATATATATATATATATATATTATGTGTGTGTGTGTGTGTGTGTGTGTATTTATTTATTTATAAAACAAACTAAAATTGCCTTAGGGAAAATAATATTTTCCATGGATGGTGGCTCTTAGGAGAAAAGGAAAGAATAGTACTGAAAACAAAATTTGGTAGATCCAATGGGTTAATAAAAACTTAATTCTGGTTTTTTGGGGGGGGGTTGTTTTTATTTTTTATTTTTGGTTATTCTGGAGTAAAAATCCATTTTCCCTTATACAGAATTTAGGTGTTCTAATATACATTAATATTAAATTTAAACTTGAATTTAAAGTGTTCTAATACACATTAGTAACCAGACTAAACAATGAAATAGAAATATATAGGCTAGAAATAGACCCAGGTACATAGGAAAACACTGTCTATGAAAAAGGTAGTGTCTTCACTCTCTAGAGCAAGAGCTGGACTTTTAAATAAATTATGCAAAAGATGGACTTCTTATATAAATGGTGTTGGTACAACTGGATAGCATGTTGAAAACGGGTTCAATTGGAATTTTAAATAAATGAAATTAGAATAGTTAGATACAAGATTAGGACAAAAGACAGACTTCAAAAAAAAAAAAACAGTATTGAAACAAAAGGCTATCAAGTAAGAAACAGATAAAATAAAATCCATACCTTACAATATACAACATAAGAAAGCCCAGATGATCATAAAACCATACTTGAGAAAAACTGTGAGTGAATTTCTTTATAAACTAGATATGGAAGACTTTCTGTGACTCAGCCTATAAAGGCAATAGAAGACCATATGAATACATTGACCACATAAAAATACAAGCAAAAGCTTCCATAGAACACTATAAGGAAATTCAAAAGGCAAAAGACAACCTGGGGGCATATTTTCTGAGATAAAGAACTAATTCTCCTAAAAATCTCTAAAACATTAAGGGGGGGGGACCAAATGCCAGATAGAAAAATGTGCAAGATACATGAGCCATAATTCATAGAAAAAAACTATAAATATATATACATATTTTCTCTTAAACTATAAAAGGATGCTTAATTTCATGCATAGTAAGTGAGATGCACGTTAAAACCATATTCATAGCCTTTCTTACCAAACTGACAAAAATAGAAAAGTTGACAATCCATTATGTGGTAAGGCTGGGGGCGAGGGCTCCAAAATCACATATATATTTTGCAAAGGGAATAGAAAATGATCAAAAAGAGGCAAAACAGAGTTAAGTACCTACAAAAGAAAAATGAACAATTTACCTTAATTTAGAAATTAGGAACTTACCCTAAAATTGGACCTCTGCACGGTAGAGCAAGACATGCATAAAGTTTGGTTTTGATTTTTAAATTCAGCCTCACACAACGCAGCACAATATTGGAAACCACCTAAATGTCTGTGCACAAGAGACTGACCGAACAAAGTCCAGGACCCTATGCAGGGGAATAATGGGCAGCTGTATAATGAAAAAGATCCCCAGGCTAGTATGGAGTGGTTTGAGGCTATACTAAATGAGAAAAGGCAAGCTATAACAGCATATAGAGAGAATGCTATATTTTGTGGATTATAGGGACGTTTTATATATATTTTGAAAAAGTGGCATCTTAGATTACTGGGAAAAATTGAGATGAGGGGACTAGACAGGTGTGTGTGTGTGTGTGTCTGTGTGTGTGTGTCTGTGTCTGTGTGCACACGTGCACACCTGCCTCCCTGTGTGTGTCCTCATTTTTGCAAACAGAAACACAAGAAGGAAATAACCCTAAGGTGGGTAGGAATGGATGAAAGGGATATAGATGGGAGTGAGCCTTCTATGAGTATTTGTATATATTTTATGTATAACCTTGGATTTTGAACCACATAAATATTTTACTTTTCCAAAATGTAAACTTAAAAAGGATGAGGAACAGTAATCTCTAAAACTGAATATAACTATAAATAAAGGAATCTAATTATAGAGCAAATTAGTATAGCTATACAGAAAAGAATTAATTTTAATAAATGTGGGACCTATATTCTGAATGAGAAATGTTCTAAGAAATAAAGAGAACTGCAAGGAAATGTCGAATATTCATTACCTAGATTTGTTATTAGCGACATTACTATTTTTATTTTGGAATTATTTCTGTAGGCTGTAACAAAGAAGTGCAGGTATTAAAGCAGTAGGGAAACAGAACTACTACAATGAGAATAAAGAAGTACCTGTATGGGGGCGCCTGAGTGACTTAGTAGGTTAATGGTTCGACTTAGGCTCAGGTCATGATCTCTTGGTTGGTGAGTCCGAGCTGGCATTGGGCACACTGCTGTCAGCACGGAGCCTGCTTCAGATCCTCTCTTCCCTCCTCTCTGTCCCTCTCCTGCTCACTCACTCTCTCTCTCTCTCTCTCTCTCTCTCTCTCAAAAATGAAGAAACATTTTTTTTTAAAAAAAAGAAAAAGATACCTACATGGAAGAAGAAAAAATGAGGAAGAACCCTATAAAAATGGATTAAATTGAATATATTTAGGGGAGCCTGGGTGGCTCAGTCAGTTGAGTCTCCAGCTTTGGCTCAGGTCTTGACTTCACGATTCATGGGGTTTGAGCACCGTGTCAGATTTTGTGCTGACAGCTAGCTCAGAGCCTGGAGCCTGCTTCAGATTCTGTGTCTCCCTCTTTCTCTGACCCTCCCCTGCTCACGCTGTCTCTCTCTGTCTCTCAAAAATAAATAAAAAACAAAAAAAATTTAATTGAATATATTTAGGCAGGTAATCCCACTGCCAGGACTATAATTTAAGGAAAGAACAAAGAAGAAAAATGGTAAATAAAGGCAGTTATTTGCTTCAGGGTTACTTACAATGGCAAAAACAAAATGAGAATTGTGTCACTATTCCATAGTAAATGGATGGTAAATACTTAATATGATTTCAAATCAATTGATTATTAGTCAGGCAAAAACTGATAAATATAAAAAATATTTAACATCATGATTTGCTTAAGATATAATGTTAAATAAAAGAACTTTAAATATGTCATGTATGCAAATGAGTAGATGTATAGTTTGCTCTCTTGGAAGATAAACACATGACTGAGGTTTTCTTTTGTATATCTGTAATTATTCAAGCTCTAAGGCAATTTATTTAGTATCCAATTTTTTCAAAAATATTTTTGTAGTAGCTTCAGATGCTGCCAACATTAATGATAGAATGGCTTTCCATCACTCTCTCCACCTTGTTCTTAACCATTCTTTGTGCAAGCTCCCATTTTTGGTGACAGAGCCTTTATTAAGGCAATAATTCAGGACTGGCCCCCAAAATAATTGGCTTTCTCTTCTCAGTCATACAGCCAAAAGGATTTATTTAGAGCCAAAGATGCATAATTCTAGTGTTCCAATGTAGTGCTGGAATTAATAGTGTGTGAAATTTTTGCCACATGCAACTAATACCAACTAATGCTATTAAAGCAGTTGTGGAGTCAAGATTAAGAGAAATACTTTGAATGGACTTGGATTCGCCAAAGTCTGAATTTCTGCCCTTGCGGTCACAATGCCACACTTTATTAGTTGTGGCAAAAATGCCATCAACACAGTCCGATGGCACTCCTGAATTTCCTGCTTTCTTCTGCCTCTGGAGCTGTATGGTCTTAGATACATGATTTATTGTCAGAGAAGTCAGCTCAGCTTACAAAGGCATGATTCAACTCCATATATTAATTTGCTCTTACAACTTCATGGTTTCTCAATTCATCTTGAATTGAACATGAATATTGGCAAATTAAAAGCAGAACATTGAAGGACATGATTAAAGGAAGGTTGATGAATGTCTAGTTACTTGGAGCATTTCTAAGAATTTACTTAAAGAATTTAGAACAATGTAAAACACAGTTAAGTATCAGGGGAAATACTGACAGAGCAGAGAATCTATCTATTATGACTTTTTGTAATTTGCACACTAGAATAATAATTTACTTTGGTTTTTCTTTGTAAGAATTGAAAAAGTAAGGGCTCTAGCAAAACTTCTGCAGTATTTCAAATGCTCTACAGTATCCTTGAAGTACATTATTTGACTTAAGATTTATCAACTGGAACCATGAAATTTTGAGCAGCTAGCCATAAAATTAAATTTCGAATCCAGTTGCTCTCACCTACACAATTTATTCAACATACTTTCCAAAGGATTTATCAACTACTACCTCATATAAAATACCTATTTTTCTTTTAGGCATTCTAAGATCTATTCTTTTCCAATGTTATGCACTAATTTATTTGATGCATTATTGACTTTAAAACTATGTAAAAAAATTGTTTGCATTATTCAGCTAGTCCACAGTCCTAGGTATATGTGTGGGACAGAATTCATATAAGATCTTAAATTAATTTTGTTTATATTTTCATCTGGTATTCACATATGTAAGTAAAACTATGGAGATAATGCCTCTTAATAATCTTTAATCTTCAAATAAAATTGCACAAATGGAAAATGATTACTATAGAATTATTTTTTCAGACTCCCCCGAAATAAAATAAATCTGTCTCACTAACCTCTGTTTTTGACAGTAGAGATTTACCTATGGCAAAAATAATCAAGTGAATAGTGATTTCCCAGATCGCCTGTGTGTGTCCCAACACATAAAAAAACTTCTTTCTTAAGAGGCCCCAGGGTGGCTCAGTTGGTTGAGCGTCTTGACTCCAGCCTATGTCTTGGTCTTGCACATTGCGAGTTCTGCCCAGAATAGGGCCCTGTGGTGACAGCTCAGAGCCTGGCGCTTGCTTCAGATTCTGTGTCCCTCTCTCTTTGCCCCTCCCCCACTTGTGTTTTTTTTTTCTCTCTCTCTCTCCCAAATATAAATAAAATTAAAATAACTTTTAGGTCTTATTAAATTCACACAAAGGTATTATAAAAATGAAAGCAAATGTAATTCATATACAGATACCAAATGACTTGTTTATTTAACTTCAAATAAATACAGTGACATTTAATTTTTAATTAACACTCATAAAAAGAAAAATTATGTTTGGCAAGTGTTTTTAATCAGGTATTACAAATCCTATAAAGAAATGCTTAATGTAAAATTTAAACATTACCTTAGTATTCTTATGAATAATGAACAAAGCTCTTTTTAAAAAAGTGCTGTTCAAGATATCATTAAAAAAGAAAACTTGGCCAGTGAGTAAGAAACCTAGATAAGATAGATGGCAAATATAAATATCTAAGCGAAAAAACTGACACTATGGCCGATGCAGCAACGTGTCTAATTTGTCAAATAATGCCACCGATTGCAAGTCTATTAAAGATATATACTCGTGACTTCTAGTTTCAGAGAAAACAGTCGTACCATGCACAGAGCCAGGACTATGAAACATATTATGGCCAATCATTCTCACAAAACCCCTATGAAATAGTATATAAACTTTATTTTATAGATGAGAAAATCTAGATAGGAGGAAATGAAGCCATCAACTGAGATGGCAATAGATCACATGAGTGGAGCCTCTTAACCACTGCTGTCCCCTCTACATGAGGGGACAGAGTTCAAGTCTCACTTTCAAGACAGTAAGTCAACTCATGGAAACATATCTCTATAGGGAATCGGGAAGAAGGTGCAGCTTTTGAACATTGTTGCTCCCCAAATAACTTCTAACCACTTTAAATTTAACCTCAACTTGAGCTTTATCTCAACTTAAGACTCTTTCAAGAAAATCATGTGGCATCAATTTTACACAAGTGAGAATATGGAAAGTCATAGGAAACTGGTTCCCAGAAAGAATTCAGTGGACCTGGAATTATACCATAATAATATGCCATGCATTAAGCTGGTCTAAATGCCAAACTACTTTCCAGCTACTGTGGAAACAAATTAAGTTGTTGTGCTTTGAATGATATATTAAAAATGCTGATGGCTTTCTGTCAAAGCTAAGGTCTAAATTAGTAGAAAAGATGAGGGAGACCAAGGCTAATACAGTTTAAAATTAATAACAATCTATGATGGAACACAAGATGAACCTCGGTCGTATATTACCAATAGATTTTTATATGAAAAAAAACCTTTCTGGTTTAGATCATCAAGAATCTGGTCTTTGAACACCTTTAATTAGGCATCTACACTATTGTGGGAATAAGCATCACTCTTCAACTGGCGTTCCAATCCCAGTATGGAGTGTGATAGGCCTCATAAGAACCGACTACAGAAACATTTACCCAAGTGATTCAGCATTAATACTGCGAGATGCTTGACAAAGAGGCCCATTGTCCAAAAAAAAAAAAAAAGGACAATGGCCCCAATCCATGTCCAACAGATCAGTCTATGAGGAGTTCTATTAAAAAAACAAACAAACAAAAAAAACCCTACCATCTTCCCAACATATTTGACCAGACAACACTTTTATCTCAAAACACCTGGTAGTATTCCAAGGACTTCAGTTGGAGAAATGTTAAGTTACTGTTTTTAAAAAGTATTCTCTGTTCCTGAGAGAAAATAAAGTGACCTTTCACAGGATTACGCCCATTTATGGTTAACTGTGATCAGCAAATTCTTCCAGTGCCTCTGGTTTTAACCCGAAATCGGTAATACCTGGATACAAATTAAAATGTCAAGAAACATCCGAATGATGAAGTACCAAAAGGCGCAGAGAAAATGTTTGGTGAGTAAAGCTGAAAGGTGAATTCTGACCTCTTAGACCCAGCGATCCTGTTCATAGTTAAACACCAACAAATATTCTGCTCAGTTCCGTTAATCCATCTCCTAGAAATCTCTCTGCACATTAATTTGAGCAGTCTTAGAAAATTTCATTTCTGACATTAACAAAGATACGTAAAGAAGCAAATATTTTACGACATTTTGACTTTTAGTTGCCACTTTTTTAGTAAGGTCAATACTATTTCTTCGGGTACTTGAAATTTCACATTTTAGATGGCTATGAATGTTGTGTTCACATTCAGAAAAGGGAACAAAACTATAGTGCAAGTATTCTTTCATCACTGAACATACCTACTTTGTGTCAGGTAACATACCCAAAACATGCAATGTAGGATTTCATGTTTTTATGGTACATAGAATAAATATAAGAATTTTCTGTCATTTCCCTTTCAAAGATAATAAAAATGAATTTCTCAGAATAAATGAGCACATATTCTTAAGTTCCTTCCACTCTACCAAGCTGCCTCACAAATTAATATCACTATATCAGACTTTATGGCTGGCAAAGCCATTACGGGTATGTATATTATTTGGTTGTCACAATAACTCCATGATAGACATAAAGATTACCTTCCCTCCCCAGACTTTTTCTCCTTTTAACGTCATGTACCAACTGCCTTCCAGTTTTTTCCCTTGTTGGACTAGGTGTCAAATTGCATGCCAAATTACTGTAGGACATACTCTTTAAAAAGAAAACAATTTAAGTTCTATATATGCTTAGTTATCTATCAGACTTTATTCAATAAGTGTTAAGAAAAATAAATTGAAAAGTGAACCTAAGGCAGATAGTTAAGTAGGCATGAATGAGCTCCCAAAGTTTACAGCACTAAGATTTGTGTCTTGTTATGAACTACAATCTACCACACCAGACAACCCGATCCAGCAGGAGTTATGAGTACAAAGATAAACTAAGAAACCTTCCTGGCACCTCTCAGTTAATGTGTCCACTGGGATGTGAATCTGGGTCTCTTTGACCCCAAATTATGTTCTTCCGTTTCAAAATATGGTTTCAGATTTTGCTTTCATGGCTTCATAATGTAGAAAAATATGTCAACATGTTCTCAACTGTAAGTAAATTGCTCTAAAATTATTTTGATGGTTGAGAAAATCTATGTAACTGTTTGAAAATCTAGACAGTTTTTAGAAAAAGAACCCAGTAAGTCTTAATGCAATAGATTGCTGATGGCCCTCTGTGGGCAGGTGTCTGGCTGCAAAGATAAATATGCTTCAACTTCATATTTGTACAATTAACATATAAAAAAGATAGATTTTGATCGGTAGGTATAAGCACCAGAACCACAATGATGCAAATCTCTCATTCTGAAGCAATCCACAGGAATGCATTGAATTCCTCTCTAAATAGGTAAGTGTTCAACTCTATCTTGATTTTGCTGCTATCACACATCAAATGAGCATCAGTGGCAGATAGATTTTATTTACTTACTAAAATTCATTCATAATGATAGGTAAAATGTATTCAACACACACAACAGATATGAAAGTTGTGATGTTTTACATACATTTTTCATTGAGTCTTGCATCAGACAGGTAAGCAAAACATGGAGATTCTTTCCACAATTTAGGTGGAGAAACTGTCTCAGAGATATTGAATAACTTGCTGAGTTTGATAGCTAGTTATTGGCTTTGAGTCTTGGCCATCTGACCTCAGAGCTTGTACAATAAATGACTATACTTTATTAAACACTTACAATGCACAAGGACACGTGTTAGGTGCTCTGGCATATAAAAACAAATGAGTACGAATGTTCTGGTAATAAGAAAATAAGAAGACTCTGAAATAAAGGTGTTTCTAAAAAGCCTATTTTAAAAATGATTCCCACTACCCATTTTATCCATTTTGACAATCGTTTTGATTATAAAGAACAAATGTATTTATATTAGATCAAATTTTATATAATCCTATAGTACCCCTATAAAGAAGTAAATCATGAACCTGGCTTTTTAATGAAATAAAGAAACACTGTTATATGCTGAGTTGTGTCCCTGTAAAATTCATGTGTTGGAGTCCTAATCTCAAGTACTTCAGAATGTGACAGTACTTGGGGATAAGGTCTTCAAAGAGGTATTAAGTTAAAATGAAGCCATCAGGATGGACCCTAATCCAATAGGATGGGTGTCCTTACAACAAGAGGAAATTAGGACATTGATTGGTACAGAGAGAAAACCATGGGAGGACAAGGAAGGAAGACAGCCATCCAGAAGCCAAGGTGACAGACCTCAGAAGAAAAGAACCTTGCTGATATGTAGATCTGTTCTAACCTCCGGAACTATGAGGAAATACATTTCTGTTATTTAAGCCACCTAGTCTGTGGTACTTTGTCAGAGGAGATTAATACAAGCACCTTGACACACTTTATGTTAACTAAAGGCAATCAAGTTTAAGGGAAAGTATATTAAAAATGAGTCTTTTTGACAAGCAAACACTATAGGAAAACTCTCAGTATCTTATCGCATTAAATCACTATTTAAAAAAAAGAGAGACTATACATTTAAGCTGGTGCTCTTTTTTCTTAGAGTAACAGTTTTCAAACTTTACCAAAACAGCAATCTCTGGGGAACTTTAAAGAAAAATATCAGTGCTTGAGCCCCACACCAGACATTTTGATTTAACAGATTTGGGGTGTGGCCGGGACATGGAGATTATAAACGCTCCCCAAGTACTTCTCATATCTCTACTTTACAACTCAAGATTAAAAGCCCTTCAGAGGGCAGTTCACCATGTAGAATTAATTTAAGAAATAAATATCAGATATATCCACAAGATGGCGTATTATTGCATTTGAAAGAAATCAAATTGAGAAATGTTTTCAAAATGCAACTCTATACCATTATGTGTGGAGCAAATTGGGTTTAGATTGAAATTATACCAGATAGGGGCAATGGTAAAACGAGTCACAGCCTTCTGAAAAGACAGGTTTAAGTAACTCATGTGACTAATCCTGTCTTCAAGTGGTCCACCCTGGGCCAAAGAGAACGTTCATGGCTGCCGTGTCCTTAGCCTGCTATTCCCCCTTGACAGAACTGTGCCCCCCCCCCGCCCCCCGCCGCCTTCGTTCTCCACAACCCGTCAGGGAACTTTGGAACTCTTTGGCAGTGGGGTACTAAAGACAGACAACTGCTATTATACAAAATCAGCCATGCACATGTTCAGTTAGTATTTTACAGATGGATATACATATATACTGAGTTATGTAGCCATTGCTCAAATGCCCAAATTTAACTTAAATCTTGATAAGAGACACACTCTTCTCAAATTTGGGAATTGACACCAACATCGCAGACAAGACTTAACCTATATGTGATTGCTTGAAAATAAAAGTAAAAGGCTTTTAACCATTAGAAAAGATATTCTATACTTCAATGGTAGCTTTTAAAACCTTCTCTTGTTCACTATTGAATGGCCATGAGGGTGAGAAGCAGATGGAAAAGGCAGAAGATTTTTAAATGCAAATATATATCTACCAAGGGAACCATTCCTTACCCCCCTCGGCATCCTGATATTTCTGCTACCAAATCTCTGACTAGTTATATAAAGGTTTTTGTTTCCAAGGAAACCAAACCACTGACATCTATGGAATTTAATGAACATAAAAAAGGAACCATGCCATATAATTTACATCTGGAGATAAATGTGTCTGGCTGTCAAAACTATTACACATACACAGATAATTCTGTGAAATTTTAAGCTCTATTTTTGTCTATTTAGTAAAGATGTAAATAAATACTTTTATGGACGCAAGATGACAACAAACAAACAAATAAACAAAAACTCTTGCATCATGTCAGGTAAGTTGAGAAATAGTTGGAACCAAGAATATAGGCCGAAGGTAGAGTTCCTTAGAAATTGAGAGAAAGAGAAATCTTTATTTTATTGTACAAAAGGTTTCCTCTTCCCTCAACTTCAAATATCTGCAACAAATTTTATGATTGCGGCTTCACACAATGGTGGACTCAGTACAAAGTTAGGGAAATAGCTTATAATCAGCAAAGGGGGACAATAAATAAAGCACTCATTTCAACTCCCAGCCTCATAGATGATTCATTGAAACCACTGTTGTAGAACATCCAAATAACAGCTCATTATGAGATTTATATGTTGGCATCCAGATCCTATGATGAGCTATTTGGGACTCGACAACCCTTAAATAAATAGCCTATTTTGGATATTAGAAGTAAAGGCTGATAATATGGGGGGGGGGGGACTACAGCCTATATAAAATGGTATCTTCAATAAAATTAAAAGTGTACAAAAGTGAGAAAAAAAGCTGTAAGGAAATTTCATCATTTTACCTAAATGAATACTCCCTCCCTCTTAAAATACTTTTTTAGATGTCCAGAAAATACTCTCTTCTGATTCTTGTCCTCACTGATTGTTCCTTATGTCTTTTCCTTTTTTCCCTTTTTTGTAATGATGGTAAAATATGTATGCCATAAAGCTTACCATTTTAATGATTTTCAAGTGTATAGGTTAGTGACATTAGGTAATATTCATCATTGTATTATGCAATCATCAACCACCATTCATCTCCAGAACTTTTAATCTTGTCAGACTGAAACTCTGTACCCATCAAATAATAACTTCCCATTCTCCCATTCTCCCCTCCTCCCAGCCCCTGGAAAGTGTCATTCTACTTACTGGCTGTATGGATTTGCCTTCTTTAGTTATCTCATATGAGTGAAATCATACAATATTTGTCCTTTTGTGTCTGGTTTATTTCATTTAGCATAGTGTCTTCAAGGGATACCCATGATAGGGCCTGTTCAGAATTCCATTCCTTTTTAAGGTTGAATAATAGTCCATTGTGTTATGTATATACTATGGTGAATAATGCCACTATAAACACTAGTACACATACCTCTTTGAAGCCCCTGTTTTCGATTCTATTAGTTATATACCACACTTGGCTTCTTTCCTGGCTCTTTTTCATCCTTTCTTTAAAAAAATGTTTTAATTATTATTGAGACATTAAATATCCAAAAAAAAAAACCTCTGATTTTTTCTCTTAAATGTGTTTCTTTCTTCCTTCCCAGCTCAGGACATGGCAGCTCAATCCTTCCACTTTTCCAGGTCCAAACACTAAGCATTGTTCTTGAATTCTTTTCTCATAACTCTCATCCCATGCATTAACAAACCCTGTGGTGCCACCTTCAAATTCAGATTCTGACTTTTTCCCCCATTACCTCTACATCTCTCAGTTAAAATAATTATCAGCACCACTCAGGATATTATCCATACAGAGGCAAGTGGTGCTTTGAAAAGCAAAATCATTCAGAACTTTCAGATCCCTTCTTAGTTCTCACAGAAGAAAAAGCCACAGTCATTAGCCTGGTCTACAGGGCCAGAGCAATGTGGCCCCTGGCTACCTCTCTGACCTCAGCATCCTTTCTCTCTTGTACTCCACTGTAGCCAAATGGCTTCCTTGCTATTCTTCAAATATACCAACTATGTTCCCACATCAGAGCCTTTGCTCTTGCTCTGGACTCTGCCTGGAATTCTCCTCCTTTTCTTAATTAATATCTCTACTGATATCACCTCATCTTATCAAGAGAGCATACTCCATGATGACTCTACAAAGCAGCAAGCCTCTCCACCACTCATGGTCAAAGATCTCTGTCCTGCTTTACTAGTCTCAGCGGGACTGATCTGTTTGTTATCTGCTTCCCCTTCCCAGTGGGATGCTAGAGTCTTCTTGTAGGGCTAGACACTACGTTGTATGTTCCTTTCCAAATCAGCATTTAATTAGTTTATTTTATTTTATTTATTGCATTTAATGATTTTAAAAGCCATCATTTTAATTTGGGGGTTCAAAACACTAAAGCTGATCAATTATTAAAATTTCATTTTACTCTAATCTGCCTTATGTGGTTCTAGTGATACTATATGCCACATAGAATTTAATTGTTGTCTAGATATTTACAAGGAATCTGTATTCCAATTAACATTACACATCTGAAATAAACCTCCCTTTATCAATAGAACGAATTGGTTAATTGTCAGCAAAACACGTGAAGCAGTTTTCTTTGATGAAACACAATTTGAAAATCAAACCTTAGAAGTATTTTTCAGTCGTATTGCTGCAAGCATTATTGAGAGAGGATGTCAACAACAGAGTTTTCATGTTTCAAGACTGGGAGAGCCTTTGTAAGGACAGGGTCTCTCTGGAATCCACAGCAATCCTACAATTGCTTTCAAGAAACCACCAAAGTTTGGCATAAATCTTTCTTTTATCTTTTTTTTTAAATTTTTTAATGTTTATTTATTTTTGAGAGACAGAGAAACAGAGTGCAAGTGGGGGAGGGTCAGAGAGAGAGGGAGACTCAGAATCTGAAGCAGGTTCCAGACTCTGAGCTATCAGCACAGAGCCCGATTCGGCACTCAATCATGACCTGAACTGAAGTCTGGTGCTCATGACCTGAAGTCTGCCGCTTAACCAACTGACCCACCCAAGTACCCCTCTTCCTTTCTTTTATTTTTGTTTGCATTGCACCTACTTTGGTTAGAATGTGACCTGATTTTTTATTAAACATTTTTTTTATTAAAAAAATTCCTATGACGAAGGTAAGAAGTTTTAGGATATACAGACTTGTTCAACATTAATTTTATAATCTGTAAGATGGAGTGCCTTAGGTTGATTAACTTCTGATTTTAAAAGTTGGAATCAAGGGTTAACCCAACTTCCACACTAAAACCCTGTGGCCTCCCCACGCCCCATCTCATAGACAAGGAAGTAGAGGCATAGACAGAAGTAGGTTACTGGCAGAGCTGGCTTCCAAACCCAACTCTCCAGTCTTCTGGCTCCATCTACTTTTCAAATACACCTATAGATAAAATACATCCTGAGAACCCTGAGGAGAAAGACATTTTTCAGCAGCATTTTTGAAACCTTTCCGACATGGTCTATAGTAAAAAATACACTTTATGTTGATCCAGAACATACATTCATATGCATGAAAGAAGTTTCACCAAACAACTTGTTCTGCATGAGACACTGATATTTTTCATTCATTCTGGTGAGAACTATTTCATTTTATTAACGCTGTACATGTGCTAAATTGATCTGTTGGGTCAGCAACCACTAATAGATGAGAAACCACAGGGATAAACTTTACTTTTTAAAAGTAAAGCTCCTTTAGAAATGAACACGCAGAGAATATGTGGACCCAGCACATGTAAGAGGCATAGCCCGGAACACCTTGCCTCTATATGCACTTTATCAGCCTGGGAGACAGAGCGAGAGCGAAGAAGGAAGCATAAATGCATTTTAGATTTCAAAGGACAATATTTTTTTTTCTTTTACGTTTTTACATGTGGATTAAGATCTTCCAATTTCTCTCCAGTGAGAAATTTTGACACTGATAACTAGGACAGAGGCTGTATACAAAAAAGCCGATCTGAAATTACATATACTGTGCTGGGAGTCGACATTTAAAATCCATTAAGAGGGGAACTCATAGAAGCTTTTTCACTTCTTCTAAATGTTATTTCCAATCACAGCAGGCATAGAAAACAGTTCATCTTCAGCTAGATTGTGAATCTTTATGTAATGAGACGCTGTGGAAAACAAAAATAATATGCATACACAGATAAATATTTGCGGGGTGCCTGAGTATTTTGATAAATTATATCTGTTCCACACATGTTCTTCCTTCCTCAATGGTCTGGAAACCCCCGCAGAAAGCCTTCCCCTCAATCTGTCTTCATGTTCCATTGCCTCCTCATCCTTACCAGGCCTGTCTCACTCCATACTGCTATCTTGACACTTTTTATTCTTATGCCATCAGTCCTGCTGCTTTCCTTCTAGCCAACATTACGGTCTCCTCTTATTTAGTTTTCCTCCTCCGGCCATATGCCTCCTTCTACAGGGTGGTTATATGTGGGAAGTTGGTCTCCCTTTTGGTCCTCATAGGAAACTGCTGCTAACGTGGGAGACCTGGGAAGTGCCAGTAATGGCGAGCAGAAGATGGCCACCGAGGGGATCCTGAGGATGGAAAAGTAATCGCTTCCAGTGCCTTAGAAGCCAGACAGGCAAGAGAAAGAAGTCTCTATTCCCTGGTGATGGTCTTTGAGCTGCTAAGTGAGACTACCAGTGGAATTTTCAATACATTCCAATCATTTCTAATAAGTTTTTTTTATTATTTATCCAGTTTGAGCTGGGGTTTTCTTTTGCAACTTAAAGACTTTTTTTAAGTTTATTTATTTTGAGAGAGAGAAAGAGACAGAGACAGAGAGCAGGGGAGCTGCAGAGAGAGAGAGAGAGAGAGAGAGAGAGAGAGAGAGAGAGAGAATCTCAAGCAGGCTCCATGCTGTCAGCACAGAGCCTGAATTGGGGTTTGATCCTGCGAACCACCAGATCATGACCTGAGCTGAAATCAAGAGTCAGATGCTTCACTGCCTGAGCCACTCAGGCGCACCTTGCGGGTTAAAGACTTTTAATATCAACTTGTTTCCTGCTTGTCAATCCACAACGCCACTCTAAAACAAGCCCCTGAATCCAATCTCTCTTTACAACATAAACTTTTCCACATAAAGTAAAATGAAAAACTGACCTCCTGCAAATATGATTGAAAGTTTTAATAATAATAAATACAAAAATAACAATGCTGGTACCAACAATAGTGGCTAATACTTAGTAAGTGCCTATTAAATAGTGGTGATATGTTAAGGCAGTGGTGCTGCTCAAATTTTACTGCAAATCTGCTTTCTAAAAGCCCTGATACCCACCCTACAATATCAATTAGAATCTTGTGGCGCCAGAATCTCTGGGAGTAGGAAACAGACATCACCCTTTTTTAAAGCTCTTGAGGTGATTCCATAAGCAGTCAGATTTGAGAACTCTTCTGCTAAAGATTTGCTAATGAATTATTTAATTTGGCCATTATAGCAATGATATGGAGTGCCCATTCATTATTATCATAGTTACTGTTATTGCTGTCATTATCATTATCACCATATAACCAATGAGGAAGCCTGAGTCTCAGGAAGGTCACACAAAATCCAGGCTTTAAAATATTAAAGTTGACTGAAGTTCTTTAACACCAGGAAGGAACCGAAGGGAAAAATGCTACAGACATGGATAATACACAGAGAAAGCAATCTTTAGTGAGAAAAAAAGAAAACAGTATAAGCCAGAGTATTCTGAATATCTGAGTCTGTCCTTAAGAGAAATATATTAGGATCTAATAGCGGCTTATCAGCTGAGCATAGCACAGACCCTAGTTTTGTTCATTTATCATCATTCAATAAACATGTATCTAACCACATCCACAAATGAAATACTGAACTGATAAGCAGGCTGAACGCTACAATAAAGGAGAGAGGAAAGCCAGAAAGAAACTCCACGTGGCAGAGATGCTGACTCCACCTCTGATGCCTTCAGAAAAAGGCGGGTCTGAGAGCGTGTAGGCAGCAGTCTTTAACCAATATTGATCAAAAAAGCTCAAGTTAGGCCAATAAACTTGCATTAAAAGATAAACCTTATAACTATGTTATCAATGAAGATCTTGGAACTAACAAGCTTATCTGAAACTTGGCTGGAATGTTTTTGGGGAAAGAGGAAAGAACTTCTTTCCTACACTAACTGAACAATTCTGAATCCTCAACGAAGCATTAATAATGATAAGCTTGCTACAAAATTAAAAGACCAAACTACTAAAATTCTATTATATTATAAAGAAAGGAACACAACTAATAGACTATTTGCACATGAAAAGACATCTAGAAACCTTCTTAAAAATAATTCAGATTTTCTGTCTTTTCATTTTTCACATTTTCCTATAGATCAGCCTAACTCTTCCTGCAGTAAAACCAGTATGTGGGAGTTCCTTCCATGGCAGAAGTTGCCAGCAACTGTTGCGCTGTTATGTATCTGAAGAATGATCCTTCTAGGTGATACTTTTTTTCTTTCTGTCTCTCCACAGCAACAGATAATTTTTGATGTCAAAGAAAGTATTTTGACTTTTAAAGAATAAAACAAAAGTTGGAGGCAGATACTCAAATAGAAAATCGCTAGTTTTACATCAATTATGGTAAGAGGTAAGACTTCCTGAATGACACCTCTACTTCCCTATTTGACAATATTATCTTTGCTAGAAAGGAAGTATTCAACGTACTAAAATTTAAATACAATAAAGAGTAGTTTCCCACTGTACTGGCAAGTCATCACATTTTGTTACTATACTCAGCCAGAATCTAAGTTGAAAAAATGTATGTATATTCTTTATTCAACATTTTTAAACAATCTTCAAATAAAGTAAATAAAACTTCAAACACTTCTTTAAGTAATTCTTCAGTAAGTTTTTCAAACAAAAACAAATTGACAGGCCACACAACTGATCTCAAACTCCCCCACGTCTTCACTAGTAACATTTATAGAAGGACTTCACACCCTTCGGTTTTATGGATGAAGTGCTATTACTTGTAAAGTATTTGAATTATAGTCTTATTCATCATGTCTAAAGGTTAGTTCAATGGATGCATTGGAGGTTAGTTCAATGGAGGCTCCAGGAAGTTTCCAAGTAATTTCAAGAGCATATTAACGATTTAGAATTACCCAGTAACTTTGGCATCATTATATATGTTTCAAGCAGCACGAAAATTAGAGAGCAGAAAGCGAGCCCCTGTGTCCAACTGCCTATATTTTATTTTTACTCACTGTTGCCCTCTTTTAGCAAAAGTGGAAATGTGTAGGGCATATAGGCTTCTGGTAGGACTGGCTGTTTTATTGTGTTTTACAACATCTACAACAGAGAAACTTTTAACTGGGGCAATTAATGGATACCACGACACAGCCAAATCATCAAAGCAGCATCTGGCCCATGCACAATGCTCCACTTCTTACCTTGGGAGCTTTGGCATGTTTCCCACATCTGGCATCCTTGACAAGGCTGAGATCTAACAGCTCCGTCTCCTGGAAGGCAAAAATGTAAAACTGTTAAGCATCCACACAGATCTCTTTTCGTTCTTTTACACCATTGTCATCACTTTAAAAGAAATCATGTTATTTTGAGACCTGCCCAAAGATTTCTATGCAGTTAGGATATTTTCTCTCTCACATTGTTTATCAATCGAATTGGAAGGGAAACAATAAGATAGCTAACTGCTAACTGCTCAGTTTAATATATATGCTAAGATATTTTGAATGGGTATGGTCAGGGTCTCCAGTCTAAACTATGAGATGTCCCTAAATCATCATGACCCATGCCTTCCTGTCCCATGGTTGAAAAATAATCCTGAAAGTCAGTCTGGGTGTGGGAACATGTGAGTGGCATGGAAGATAAGGAGGAGGGGTGGAAGAAGATGTTCCCATCAGTTCACCTGGCCAAGGGAAAGAGATGAATCTGCCTCACCTACCTGCCCCCTCTCCAGCCTTTAGCACACATATCTTATGCCTTGATCTTTTCATTTATTAATTGTATTACTGGACACCCATAATGCAAGTTACTCTAGGATACAAGATACAGAAAATATGATTGTTCCTCCGGATGGACTTGCATCATACAGGGGAGTAAAGAAATGTAAATGCATAAGACAAGAGAGGAGGAAAAGGATAGGGAGGGGGAAAGGGTAGGGAAGGAAAAGCGTAGGGAGGGGGAAAGGGATAGAAAAGAAAGAAGGAACAACACAGGGAAAATGTAATGGCAGTGTAGGAGGGGACTCTCATGGGCAACATTCAGTGTTCCATTACTGGGGCATAGAACATATGAAGAAAAGTCATGGGAGATAATAACAGAAAGGGATATGGGCAAAAGGATGGAAATCTTGAGTCCAGCTAAAGACACTGAGCCATGAGTGTTGTGACAATGCACATCACCAAGTTAACAGTAGACTCTACACCAGTTAGATGGAACTGCACCACGATGAACATCATCCATCCAACTCATGCTGACAATGAGACAGTTGGATGCAGGCCTCTAATCCCCTTCTTCTTGCAGAAGGCATTGCATCATCATTCTGCTGCTCAGACCCTCTAAATGGGAGTGGGTGTAATTTCTTATGGGCCCTAACACTTCCAAGTACTTGTAGTTTGGATTCCTAAACAATTCCTTCAGATAGCTGCCACCAATTCAAAATGTTCAGTGCAAAAGGATCTGATTATTTTCCTACACCTAAGGTTGATTTCATGATTGCAGTCACAGAGGGGAGGTGCAGTCTGTCCACTGGCATGAAAACCCACACAGCACATCCAACAGAGCATGTGCCTCCAACGCACTTGTCTGTGAAGCTTTGGCTTCACAAGAAACAGTGCCTTCTTTTCCTTGGCGCACCCTGGCCTTTTAAGTTTGCTTGTCTCCATTTTAGTGGATCCCTTAACCCATTCCTTGCCAGGTGTGACTGTGGAAATCTTCCTAAACCCTGGGGTGTGCAAAGACCTTGCAGGACAGAAGATCTGGTACCACAGTTTCCCTAAGGCTGTGCCATCCACACTATTGAAGATCACCTTATGAGTGTTAGGAAAGAATGGCATCAATGCTGGACTCAATGATTCACTTAGGTAAATGCATAAGAAAGTCCTCAGACTCGAAGAGATGGAAGAGCTGGGCTAGGTTTCTCATCTCCACTGCAAGACAACCAAAACATGTACTGGAAGGAGAGAAGCAGGAAGAGAACCAAGCTTGAGAAGCTTCAACCAGAGACCAGGACCAAGGGGACATTTGAGAGACAGGAGACCAAATGAAGGTAGAGGTAATGAGAAGAAAGATGAGAGCCATAATGGAGGTAAAATTGCCTAAACAGAAGAAAGGAGTCATAAACAGCCTTAAGGTTTCCATATTCCCCATTGGGACTTGGAAGTTTGGGCAAAATGATAATGCATTTTGGAGATGTTTGTTTGAGGGGTTCATCCAAGTGGAAATGCCAGTCATTAATTCACTGGCACGTTATTTGTCAAACGCTGCAATGTGTCAGGTACTGGCTTGGTATTGAGGAACGACACCGACAATACAGAAAACAGCTGTTCTGAGCTGCTCATGCACAAAACCAATTATTATATTCTAAAGGAGACATTTCAAAGTGCATCGCAGACATGGGCTACAAAGGGCTATGGCATCTTTTCAGCTAATACTCAAGGATGAGAAACAGTTTGCCAGCCTTATAATTCTGTGTTCTGGTGGTGGAGGAGGATTACAGGAAGAGGAAACAGTAGGTGCAAATGCACAGAGGCAGGAATTGTGTGCAGAAAACTACAAGCCCCAGGAGATACTCAGCAGGGATGAGTGGACAGTTATCACAAACGCCTGGGACTTGGTAGTTATTACATGTGTGTCCTCTTTAAAATTATCCATAAAACACTGACATCTATGTTTGATACGTTTTTCCATATATGTTACATGATGTTTTCCATGTATGCAGAATAAAATCATACACACAAACGTAACACATTTACCTCATTTTATATCAACGTTTTCTATTTAAGGATATTCCTCCCAGTTGAGCAAACAACAGCGTTAAACTTTACTTATTTGTTTATACACACAAAGCCCAAATTGAGTTCACAAAGAACTAGATCTTAGCAGGAGTCATTATATAGACTTTTATATTACAGATAATGAACACTGTTTTCTACTTTCAGCTCAAGAGAAAACGTTCATTCCCCAAGTCACAGAGGGGTACTTAACACCAGCTGCCCTGGGGATTCATTCTGATACCACAGCGACTAAGAAATTTCTCTCGCCTGCGTGTAAAATTGCGTGTGTAGGAAAACCACCGCAGGGCACTATCAATGTGGGTAATGTGGCATGGGAAAGACCCAGGTGGAAAAGCTGTCCAATGGACTCATTCGAGTAGAAAGCGATGATTAAAATATAGTCTCCCACTTCTATTAACACACAACAGCTACCTCCCTGGGGTGTAACTACATCCTATTCTCTCCTCTACTAAAAAGAAAATGAGGAACCCAATGCACAGGACAACAAAAATGTTGCTTGTGTCATTAAAACTTTTTCTAGGTTAATTTGCTCAAGTTAATAGTTTTAACAATGTTCTCTCATTATTAGAAAGCATGAAATGGTCCCTTTCTTGGTTCATTTAAGAGATACTGATTTCCAGCTTTATGGAATTCACTATCTTTTACTCATTCAGAGAATAAGGTGACATGATGTTTAAGTATAAAGCCTGAGTTTGAGGAAGGGCCCTAAAATTAACCAGTCATGTATCCAACCAATCATGGTGCACATCAAGCATCAACTGTATCATCTATAAAACGAGTATGATAAAACTTTCTATACCCCTGGCTCTCAAAGCTTAGCTTGCATGACAGTCATCTGGAAAACTTGTTAAGACAGACTGGCTGGGTACCATCCATCAGTTTCTGGATCAGCTGGACTGGGAGAGACCTGAGAATCTGCATCTCTAATAAGCTCTCAGGTGATGTGGATGCTGTCGGTCCATAGACCACATCAATGCTTTTCAAAGCACTGATACATACTCATTCACGGAAGGCTTTCCAGGTGAACATGACTGATAAAATTATACGTTACTTACATGTTATAATATGTTGTATGAAGAATCGACATCTGTCATTTCTTTATACAGAGAAGCGTGAAATAAAAATATTTTACCTACTGGATGCAAAACCTCATGGTGAATATCTAGGCTTCAGTTTAATTGAAGAAAAACTACTGAATGACAAATGGCATCGACGCCTACTCTAATAAGTGTTCTTAGCATTAAATTTCACCCTATACAAGCAAATGTCTCTGTTAAAAAATTCAAGCAATCACTGAAATTGTTCTATGTTTGCTGAAAATGCTATGCTATATAACCTTTGTTTTACACTTAATAACATTAAAGACATCTTTAGAAAAGCCAAACAAGGAAATTGGTTCTCTTTCACCTCTAAGTCTTTCCAACAATGGAAAGGGGATTGGGGTCCCCAAAGGCCTGTGGACTACTTTGACCAGTAAAGGAAGGATGGACTAGTAGACCTGCTTTATTTCCAAGGCACACAGTGGCCCCCTGAAAAGCTTGGAGACCACACTCCTAGGAATCCCCACCCCCATATATCCACTAAAGTGTCAACAGATGTGCCTTCTCCCTTTGTCACCACAGATGTAAGTGAATTAACAATAATCAAGGATTTATTTTTGATATTTTGAATGAGTGATGAGAAATGCTAAGGGAAGACCAAATTATTTCTGATGTTTACTATTTAGCCAAAAGATTTCAATCCATCAGCCATGAACCCACTGTGAGGTAGATGAGCCATAAAATGCACTGCAAACTCAGGAAAGAATACAGTTTTAAAAACCAACTCTGTTCCAGAATACCAATTTCTGTGCATTGTCACTAAATTCCATTAGTCACCCAATATAATAACGTACTTGAAGTTCACACAATCTATAATCAGAGCAGCAATTACAGTCACAAACATTTCACAGGGAAGATATTAACGGCTGGGCACGTGGGGAGGGTGATTATGGATACCTCCACATGTGGCATATTCATTAAGTTGTTCAACCTCGATCTACCAAAAGTAGAAGACATTAATATGTTTCATTGACTGTCAAACCTCCCTAAAATGCCCAATGTTAAAGAAAAAAAACTATTTTGGAATCCTTTAATGAAGGGTTTTAATTTAAAGGGAAGCAGATGAAGCAGACTCAATTCTTTGTTCCTTAACTTTATTCCATTTCTGAGGGAGTGAAAAATCTGTGTAGTATACCTCTCAAAAAAAGAAAAAATCTCCACACTCTCTCCCACTCTCTTATTTTCTTTGTTCTCTAGTCTTCATTTTTGTCTTTTTTCTCCAAAGTCTATATTGAAGCCTCAGTGTAGGAACCACTGATGGAAATGAAGTACACAGGTTATCAAAACCAACGAGAACAGAGAAACGAGAAAGATGATGCATCTGGTTCTTTATTAAAACAAATCTAGGTTTAAGATGGGGAAAATGTCAAAACTAGAGAGCAGAAAACTTGTCTCTTAGAATTATCATTTGTAATCTATGCATTATTAAGCCCCTTACTACAGATGTCTGTGCCTTGTTTGTCTGCCTAACAGAGAGGCAGATGCCAGCAGCACCTTGTTCATTGGGCTGCTATTAAATCAAGTGAGGTATTAAACTAAGATCTCCACTTAACCAGAAAGGACTAGTGCATACATTTAAAGTCTTATGCTTGCGACATTTCCCACTCCAGGTATAAAGGAAAATGGCTAGTAGAAAAGGCTAAAATATATAGGTAATGCATCTTGAAGAAAAACAGAATGTAAATAAAAGAAAAAGCATCTAAAAATCTAAAACCATAGAGATATTTTATAAAATCTTGAAACTAAAATAAGAAAGACCACTTCTGGAAAAAATAGATTTTCACTTTTGTGTGTCACACTTAAATGCAAAATTAGATTAATATCTGAATTGGAGAAAAAACAATGAGATAGTTTATAGGTTATGGGTCATATTTTAACTATTGACGTAGTCTGAGCCAATAAAATAAAAACTGGAAAATTATAGTGATTCAATGAGAGGTTCCTATCACTAAAGGGGGAAAGTCAAAATAATATACTAACAATAGCAATAGTAATCATGACTAATAACAATGGACAACCAACAATGTGTTAAGAATTGTAAGAGATAATATTTGCATACGTTATCTCATCAGTCTCTACAATACCACTGTGACCTGAGTATGACAGCTCCCATTGTGCACGTGAGAGAACTGATGGAAAAGCTGAGTGACAACTGTTGTTGAGTTTTACAACGGCATCACAAATCTCATCATCTTGCCTACCTGATGCAAGCAGAACTCCTAGATGGCCACCATGATTCCTGTGGTCTGATCCATGCCTTTGTCCAATCTCCACCCTTTGAATGTGGTCAGTACCCAAGACTTACTTTCAACCAATAGAACATGGAACATGGGAGGGGCTATGACTCTCATAATGATGTTACTTTATATGGCAAATGCAAAGGGATTCTGCAAGTGTAATTAAAGTCTTCAATCAAGTGATTTAAACTTAACCAAAGAGAGGTATCCTGAGTGAGTTTCTCCAAAGAGGATCTAGGAGTGAAAGACTTGAAGCAGCTGAGATGCTCACCTGCTTCCTGTGTTGTGTGTTGCCCGTGAAAAGGGAAGTTCTCTAAGAGTTAAGGGGCTCAGTCTTACCATGACAAAGAACAGAATTGTGGCAACAACCTGAATGAATTTGCTAGAGGAACTCCAGCTCCAGATGAGAACACAGCCCAGCAGACACCTTCATTGAAGCCTGTAAGGCCCCAAGCAGGTGACACCCTAACCCACTGAAACTGTGAAATAAAAAATGTTTGTTGTTTTAAGCAACTAAATTTGCAGTAATTTGTTTTGCGGCCATAGATAACAAATATACTGCTCCCATTGCTTCCATATTTTAATGTACTTAATTAAAAAGGGAAGTAAATGAATTCACATATCTTGGCACTCCACCCAGCATAAAAATGACTGCAATACTGTCATCTTTTTTGAATATGTCCAACAGGAAGCAATTACTCTAATGGAATCACAAACTTATGGAGCTGGGACAGATTGCAGATTAGGAAACTGAGACCCAAAGAAAACATATCAATTATCTAATATCACCAAGACTGAGTAAAGAATGGAAAGAAGAATCCATATTCTCCTAGACCTATTTTTTTCTTCTAAAGAATTATTTTTCAGTATTGACAAAATAGCAGGAACATTAACTGAGGGATGTCAAATTCAAAAAGAACACAGTTTTGTTCATGTACAAGAAAAAATATGATAAATAGAATGGCACTAATTTTAACAGGCTGTGTCCCCATGAGGCAGTGTGAAATTTATTGGCAAATATCTAGTTTTTTTTTTTCTGTAGATAACCCAAAAGGTAGTTCAGCTCCTGGTTACGGAAGAGCCAAATTTCCTCCTTCTTACTTCCTTCTTTAGCTCCCTGAGAAACTTCTATATATTCATGTAATAATAAAAAGTTGCTTAAGTTGAAAGCTAATGCCAGTAAGCATAAAATAGCACCCATAGCACCAAAGCTTTATTAGGATATAAAATTAACAAAACAATTCTAACAGCATTTATGTTTATAACTGGATGCATTTATAACCTAATGCATCTGTGGACTAAGCAGGTCAGGTGAGGGAGGTCATGGATGGGGTGAAGCAGGGACAGAAAATGCCACACATGATTCTGAGGTTCTAGAGCATTAGTACTCCTCACAACTTTTTAAAATGATGAATGAAAACTGGTATAATTTAAAACAATTGTAACTGACTTTATTTGGCCTTTATTTGGTTGACACTATTAAAAAAAAACCCAGAAAAACCTCTCCATAATCACTGGAAAATCTGTATATGCTCTAAAGTTGAATATAATCAGGAATATATTGGATGCTTATAACCAATATGTTTTATTTTCCTAGTTCTTATTTATTAACAGACATGGAGGGATTCACCACATTCTTACAGAAAAATATCCTGGTTAAGGACTCAGGATATTTTTTAAATTGTGACTACAATGATAAAGATTGCATTGTCAGCATTTTCTATTATGCCTGTGTTCAGCAAAAGTCCTCATTTCAGGCTAATCAGAGTAACTAGAAAGAATATCCACCATATTTGGCACATAGTTTAATAAATGCTTAAAACTCTCTTTTTGGATATTTTGTGGGAGCATACAATCTGATCTCCATAAAAAGTCACTTGAAAAGAAATATGGAAGTGATATAGATTAACCAGGCGCACAAGCTGTTTCCACTTGAAAAGTCCAGATGATGTACGTGTAACCAGATTTTTCCTTTAAATCATCTAAAATGTTATCTCTGGTCTACACCTACTTCACTGTGTATGAACAGCTAGCTAAGCTCTTTATCTGGTAGTGCAAGCTACTTTTAGTCGCTTAACCTTACTTTAATGTAATATTTGAGCATACCACCTATCTGCTTATATGAATTAAATTCCTTCATTTCCCTAGATCAGTGGTTCTTAAAGTGTGGTCCCTAGGATACTATCAGCATCAATAACACATTGGAATATGTGAAAAATGTAAATTCCATAGTTGAATCAGAACCTTGGAGGTGGAGCCCAGAATCTGTACATTAATTAAGCTTTGGGGTGATTCAGATGCAAAGTGGAATTTGAGAACCCATGTCCTACATATTAAATGAAGACAGCAACTGCCTATCGAAAAGGCAAATTATCCAGTGCTAGAGCTTACTGTAGAACAGTCTGCAGGACACTAGACAAACTGTCTAGATCCATGTAAAAAGTAACTGCCTTGGAGTCATATAAGCAATGACAGATTTGATAATATAACTGAAAAAGTTTTCTTCAGACTACTGTGTTAAGCAGTACCATCAATATCACTATAGATTTGAAGCAGTGATTTTCACTTTGGATCCTAGAGACTAGATAAAGTCAAGGGGAGGATCTAAAGACGCTTGGCCTATTTCCAGATGTGTTGATTCAATCCTATGCATGACACATCTGGGCTGACAACTGAAATATCCTTTTCTCTTTTCTTAATGTTTATTTATTATTTTTGAGAGAGTGCAAGCCAGGATGGGGCATAGAGAGGGGACCAGAGGATCCCAAGTGGGCTCTGCACTGACAGCAGAGAGTCTGATGCAGGGTTTGAACTCTAGAAAGTGTGAGATCATGACCTGAGCCAAAGTCAGACACTCAACTGACTGAGCCACCCAGGTGTCCCCCGCTCTCCCTTTTCTCTTAAAAAAATTTTTAAATATCTATTTATTTTTGAGAGAGAAAGATTAAGACACAGTGCGAGAGGGGGAGGGACACAGAGAGAGGGAGACACAGAATCTGAAGCAGGCTCCAGGCTCTGAGCTGTCAGCAGAGAGCCCAACACAGAGCTTGATCTCTTTATGAGATCATGACCTGAGTAGAATTCAGACGCTTAATCAACTGAGTCACCCAGGTGCCCAAGTTCCTTTTCTCTTTAATCACACTCTCATGGCATTCCTGTGATGGCCAAGTATGTGAAAATGGTATTTATTCTTGCCTTCCCTGATAGCCACCTGGTAAAATACATGCAGATAGTCTGATTTTTCTCCTTCAGCTATTTATTCCAACATATATCACATATTTTTCCACCTAAAGATTTGTGTTTTCTCCTGCCAAGCTCCTCCCCATGTACTAACAACTGCAAGATTTTTTTTGAGGATTAATAGAATTTTTACTGTTTCATCAAGGACATTCTAAGGCTTAAAAAAAAACCCTCAAAACTATGATTCATGGAAATTAAACACCACTCTTGAAAAACCATTGGGTCTAAGAAAAAATCAAAGAGAAATTAGAAAATATCTTGAGATAAACAAAGATGAATACAAAATATACCAGAACTTATGGGATGTGACAAAAGCAGCAACCACGGGGTTGTCATGACCTTTTAATCTCACAGAACATCCAGAATATGCAGAGTTCATCTAGCTTCCAAAATGAGATATTTTAAGTTGACAACTATGCAATAATATGTCACTTTTTTTTTTCTTTTCAAAAAAGACTTGCTTCTTCAGGTCACTTGTGATTTTCTGGTAAGACAAAGAAATCCAACTGAGTTTTTCCCCATGTTAATTAGTAGGGATAAGACCTGGATATGTCTAATGGGAGTGTTTTCCCCAGAAGAACCTTCACTGAGTTAATCAGCAAATCATCCCCAATGTCCTGCCTCTGTGCTGTAAATTCATCAGAAGATAAGACCTGGATATGTCTAATGGAGAGGGTTTTCCCTAGCAGAACATCCACTGAGTTAATCAACAAATCATCCCAATGTCCTGCCTCTGTGCTGTAAATTCATCAGAAGTAAACTCCTTTTCATTCAACTGTTGATCAATTTCAACACTAATGCAAGTACACAAATTAGGCTAGCTGTTCATATTAGGAACTATAAATAAGTGAAAAAGCTCACTAAATCCAGGCTCATTTTCCAGTTAGTCAGAACATTTTCATAAAGCCCCTCTAGAAATTCTGATGCCCACCTGGATCCTTGCTGGTCCCCTTCACTGGCTAAATACCACCACCACCACCCCACCAATGTTTGCACAGTTCTTTCCTAACAGTTGACAGGTATATGGCCTTTGATTACCTTTGGCCTCCTGGAGCCACTTACCCAGATGTAGAGAGAGCACGAAGTAGCCTGGGAGACTATTACCCCTCAGAGAGCTCATAGCCCATGACAACCAGCTACAGGAACAGAAAAGCCCAGCAACTTTGCCTTAGGGCAAAAGCAAACTCCCAGGCTGAGGCAAGGACTTCACTTCAAAGCTCATCATTGGTTGGCTTCTTCCTCTTGACTCTTGTTTCCTCCATTCTCTGTTAGTTGTGTCCTAGGAGTCCTTCCTTAATAAGTCTCTTACAAACAACCACTTTGGGTCTGTTTGGAGAATATGACCTAACACAGCTGCCATTTACAAATAATCAACTTAAAGAATGATGTTAAACTTAAAAATACTCTGAATCACAGTTTTTAAAAATCACATTTTTATATTAATCCTTGTCTTTGGCTTTTGATAGATTTTTGTATATTTCTGGAATTCTTAAATTTTCTGTAAAAATAGTCATATCCATTATGGTAAATCCACTATATGAGCATTCTTTCAGAGAGTTTTCAGTCACTGTACACTGTATTTTATCTGGTATTATTCTTAATCAGATTTTAGAATACTTTGACTATTTCCTGGGAAATAGACATAAGAGTATTTATCATCCAACTTAATGTGCAAATAGTTTTCCCTAAGGTCCTGTCATACCACATCATAATCAAGAGTCAGTGCCTGATTCTAAATGAGAAATATTTCTTCCCTGAAAAAAAAGAAGTGAAACTATAAAAAGCATCAGCTTACCTAATTCCCAGAGTTCATTTTTGTCATATTCAGAACTAAAAGGAAATATGTTCTTAACCACTACATTTTAGGTCACTTTCATTTTGGTAAAGATTTATTCCAGTTTCAACCACCTACTACTCTAGCCTTTTTTAAAAATCAATTCCTAAGGAAACACACAAACTTTACTCCAAAGATGAATAAAAAGGATTCATTTCACAATTTCATCAAAACATTACTGAAAAAATGAATGAAGATGACTTTTCACAAAGCATTCATAAAAATAGCATCACTTTTCTAGGCATTTTCACAAATAGTATTAGAATTACCATCTCTCTGTGAAAGGAGAGGGAATAAGCGAAACACAATCAAGAGTTGGACCCAGAGTGAGATGAGAACAGATTTGAAAGACAACATATGGAAAGCCTGTGAAACTGAAGAGTTACAGTCCTTGAGAGGAAAGACCTGTAGGAAGAAGGGAAAGAAAAGACCTGGTAATCATTAAAAGATGAAACTAATACTTACAGCAAGGTAGAAGTTCAACGACAAGTCAAGTGACTACAGAAGGCTTACCCACCAAGAATCTTGGGCTAACTCAGAGTTGGCCCAGATGTAGAGGAGAGGGATGAAATTCAGACTTAAAATTGTGGATACAGAAATAAGACTTCAGTTGCTAATGTAGAAAGGAGGGAATTTTTATGACCTTTCTGTGAGTTTATTAAAAAGGGAAATGTTTTAAAGAGAGAGTATAAGATTTTAAGTTACCAGAAAAAGATCTGTACAGATCTGGGAGGTGGGCAGTGGGCTACTTGTCAAGTTTGAGCAAATGATCTTATTGAAATTCTTGAGCTTGGATCCAAAAAAAGAACAAAGAAGTAATATAGCTACATGCTTCACATTTGTACTACATAACAATGAGAAGGAAAATATCCTGTAAAAACTTTTACAAGGCCTTATGTTTACTCCAATTTCAGCTTCAGGACAGTAGGTAGAAACAAAGCAAAGAAAGACAACTAATAAAACACATTTATCTCCTTCTAATACATCTTGGTCTTGACTTTCTCAAAAAATTCCCTGAGGGAATCAACCATTTACTACCTCCATTAAAAAGGTTGCAAGGTGGCAACACAGTGAAGCTTATTTCTATCAGTTGGTGAGAAGTATGGAATCTTGCAAAAAATTCAATGACAGGAAATTGGAAATAAGAATAAGCAAAGACAGAGTTAAGGAAAGAGAATGCCAGTGCAAACGACAGATAGACCAATGTATAAATTGAATAAAACTGCAGCCTGGAAACAAAAGCAGATGAATTAAGTAGGTCCTTAGGTAAGATGAACAAATAAGGCAAAAGCATTTAAAAGATTGTTTTCTATAATAGTCTATACTTTTCTGATATATGTCAAAAGATATTCCAGGAAAGAAGAAAGGAAAGAAGAAAGGAAGGAAGGAAGGAAAGAAAGAAAGAAGGAAGGAAAGAAAGACTATAATAGTCTATACTTTTTTTGATATATGTCAAAAGATATTCCTGGGAAGGAAGGAAGGAAGGAAGGAAGGAAGGAAGGAAGGAAGGAAGGAAGGAAGGAAGGAAAGAGGGCAGGAGGAAGGTGGCTAAGGAGGAACAAAGGGGCATGCCATCTCTCCTAGCTAGCGATGTTATGGCACTAGAGTACACAGAAAGCCAACACCCTGGGAACATCTCATAAACTGGCCATTCCTATATGGAGTCAGGGCAGGAAGGAGAAACACAAGATAGTGTAAGTGGGGAAGGAGGGAAAGAAGGAGAAGGGCCCCAGGGCCCTTCTACCTCTTGAGGGTTGCTGCCAAGGCTGCTGCTTGATGATGATGGCCATTGTAGCAAGATGATTCCCTGAAAAACTGAGGGCGCTGACCTTGGGTTTCTACTCCTGCTTACACATGAACTGAACTTCACTTTCTCAAAGCAGAAGAGTACTCTGAAAACACACAGAAGCCATAGAATGGTGCAAAGAAAGACAACCATAAAAGCTAATCTTTGGATAACTTTTCTGAAATATTAACTTGGACAATAAATAAGAAGCAGTTGAGAGTGGAATTGCCCTAAAATAAAACTGTCTTTGGCAAAATGCTGAGGAGAGTTTCTTTGTATCCTTTTCTTCCTTCGAATCAAGACATTCTCATGTTTAATGCCTCTTTTGTAAATAGAGTTAAGAAAAAAATAATTGTATTAGACTTTTTCATCAAAGGCAAAATAGAAGAAATAATCATTAGGTTCCTTAGCTGCTTGCCAATGATCTTCCTGGTGTGTGAGGTCATCTCAAAGAATCACATTATTGGTCAACATCATTGTTCATCTTTGGAAGTGAATCCTATTTACCAGATTCCATACTTTCAAAATGGAATCCATTGTAACTTTTCTCCCTTCATTCCACAATTTTTTTATTTTATGATAAATTAATTTATTCTCTAGAATCTAGAACAACTGAATTTCATAACCTCTTATGAAGTCTAAATTTTGACGGAGTTCACTATCCCTGGGTATATACTCTTTCTAAATAAATAACTCATGAGTCCTTAACATAAATGTTGAACATTCAAGGGACAGATGATTTTTTACATTATTGCACAATATATTTCTCCTTGTTAGATAAAAGTAAACCCTACAAATAAATCTTCCTCAGAATTGCTTCCTCTCTAAGAAAGTAAATACCCAGGACAAAATTCTTAAATTTGTATAGCTCAGATCCTGGACTCATGTTCAGTGAAAATATTCCATATTGTAATTTTCTTGCTGCTTTCTGTAATGTGTGAGTGACTTATTCCCTATACATCTTTGGTCTAATCCCTCCTATCACTCAAATAACCAATTTGTCTTCTTTTGGCTCCATTATAAACACCTACTGTGTTTCACAACCTAGGTTATCTGGGTTTTCAATTTTGAGTCAGATGAATCACATTTGCTCTATGTGGGTCAGTCAAAATTAAGTACAGAAGTCTCCACATACTAAAGTTGGTACTACACTGCCTTATGATTATGGAATTAAATTAACTTGAGTCTTAAGCACTTTATGTCTTTCGGCATTATTTTTTTTTTTTTAGTACAAAAGCTGGGACACATCAAATAGTCCAACCTTTGAGAAATTGCATGGATATGATACCTTTATCATCACTTCTTTTGGTGTTACTTCATCAGATCATCAGTGGTTCTCAAAGTAGGGTTCCTTGAACAGCAGCATCAGCATCACCTGGGAACTTGTTAGAAACACAAATTCCTGGGCCCCAACCCAGACTTACTGAATTGGGAATTCTAGAGGGGAACCCAGCAATGTCTGTTATAAAATTCTCCAGGTGATTCTGATATACTCTGAAGTTTGAGTACCACTGGAATGGATACTTATGTACTGGTAAAAGATAGCATGTGGAAAGAAATGCCAGGCTTTCTGGTTCTTTTTTTTTTATGTATTTTTTTAAAATTTATTTTTGAGAGACAGAGAGAGACAGCGTGAGCAAGGGAGGGTCAGAGAGAGAGGGAGACACAGAATCTGAAGCAGGCTCCAGGCTCTGAGCTGTCAGTACAGCCCAACATGGGGCTTAAACCCATGAACTGTGAGATCATGACCTGAGCCGAAGCTGGATGCTTAACCAACTGGGCCACCCAGGTGCCCCTTTCTGGTTCTTTTTTAAATTTTATTTTTTATTTTTTAAACTTTTTGAGAGAGACAGAGCATGTACAAGCAGAGGAGAGAGATTGAGACAGAGACAGAGACAGAGACAGAGAGAGACAGAGAGAGAGAGGAGAGGAAAGAGACAGAGAGACAGAGAGAATCCCAAGCAGGCTCCAGGCCCAGCATGGAGCCCAACTTGGCTTGATTCCACAGCCCTGGGATCATGACCTGAGCTGAAATCAAGAGGCTTTCTGCTTCTTAATAGTCCCCTTACTTATAAACAGTCATATTTACATTAAAGCAATCATGAAAAGTATATCATCTTATTTAAAGAAAATATTTGGGAGAGGAAGGGAGCTCTGTAAACTTCGTCTGCCCCATCGATCGAGCTGAGGAATACATTACCCTCATCTGCAAGAGCGGAAGGAGAAAATACGGACTCCAGAAGGAAGAGAACCTGAAGGATACCTGAGTGAGTGAGTGCGAACTGGGGAGATTGGAAAACGGGCCAGCCCGAGACAGGCAGGGGAGGTGGCAGCC